>JBBYHM010112764.1:0-40062 GCA_038381775.1 Adansonia rubrostipa | reverse complement strand
GAGCTCACTAAAATGATGAAGATGCTAAAAAATAAAAAATGAAAGTGATAAAGTAAAAAGTTATACCAACAAAACTTTAAATTTTGGCCAAATAGTGGGAGCAACAAAGATGGCTTGAATTTTCCTTTTTTCCTTGTTTTTAATAAGCAAGAAAGAGAGAGAAACAATGAGGTTTTGGTTTTGGTATGGATGAGGGTGATTTTCAAAATGTGTAGTGGTTGAGAGTGATTGTTTTGGGGCTATTTTTGGGTACTGAGTCAATAACTATGGGATTTGGTTTTCTTGATGTGTGAATGTGTTTTGGAAGTTGAAAATGAGCTAGAATCTCCCCCTCTCTCAGCTAAGATATAAGTGGTCTACTTATACCAGCATTTTGGAGCCAAATTAGAGGTGTTTTTCATTTTTTCTTAAGGGGGACAAAGTGATGTCAGCTTAATGGCTATAGAGTGGCTCTAGGGAGCAACTTGCTGCTAATGTGATGGACATGGGGTGGCTAGTTTAAATGCTGAAATGATTTTCCAGCAAATAGGGTGGCTGATGGTAACCTTGGTCAACAAACTAGAGAGGAGTAGGATGATCATGTGACATTGACCTTTTCAATCTAATTTAGACTTCAAAAATGTTTTGATTAATTCAAAAGTCCAAATTCATAATCTGATATGGGTTTTGATCTTTTCTAATGCAAAAAAAACGAGTTAAAATTGAGTTTTGGATCAATGGTGGATGAGTTAAAAATTCATGGAGCATGGAAAATGGCCTACATGTATCGATACATTTGTCCAAAAACCTTAAGTGTATCGATACAATGTTCATTGGATTGATACAATGATCATTATATCGATACTATGAACCATTGTATCAATTCAATGCTTCATTGTGTCGATACATGTTGATATGCATCGATACATTTCTTTACAAAATGCACGTTTTGGTCTTGGCATGGCCTACTATCGATACATGAGCTCCTGTATCAATACATAAGCTCATGTATCAATACATTTACATGTTATATCAATACAAATGGGGGCATTTCAAATTTTTGAATCATTTGAGTATTGTATAGATATATGAAAACCATGTATCGATACATTTAAGTAAAATTGTGAATTTTCTCATATCTTTATCCCTGGACAACTTGAACTAATCCTTTGATGCCACATCTTTGATATTATCTTTGATATTATCCATAGGCCTTCTTGGCCTCCTCAAAAATACTTTTCCACTGGGCGACACACCCTCTCTCATGTCCATGCCTCCGGTTGCTAAAAAATTAGCCCAGACAAAATAAGGTGTCCACACTATGATAGCATAAACTACTGCTAGTCATTGCCTGCATCTAAACCTTACTACAACTAAATCCTATACATCTTATCTCCTACACCAAAACCTACATTTTCTACGTTCCCTAACCAAAATCAAGCCATAGCATCATCCAAACAAACCTACTAAAGAGCCAAACAAGATAAACATAGATTTGACCCAATACCAATGTCATACTGAGAGCTATACTCTAAGCTCTTAGAGTGTCGTTGATAGCTCCTATATATATAACACCTATGAACCTGCATAGCCAAGTAGGTATGACACCAATGATAGTTGTCAGTACCATGCTAGAATAAGGGTCATTCAATCGAAAATTGTTTGGCTTTTAAGAAAAGAGTTCAAGGTCAGAGCTTTTAAGTTTGATAATACAACAACTTGATCAAACATCACGGATAATCCTTTACCTAGCCATAATGAACCAAATATTAATGCTCTCTTATTGAAAGAGGTTTATTGGGGGAAAAAAAGTGTCGAAGAAGTAAAGACCATTATGGAAATTGTATAGGTAATCGTTATGGAACCTAAGCTAATAAGCTCAAGATGATAAGATAGAAATTGAGTAGAAAATGCCTCCAACTATTGTAAGTTTCACACCATCAAGGGGCATACTCTGCAACAATGCCCAAATATCAAGGCAATGGTATAGAGAATCATGAATAATGGGGAATTAAGTTCTATGAAAAACTCAAGGAAGAAAAAGAATGAATAGTTAACATGATCGAAAAAGAGCAACCCCAATCTTTATATAAGGCAGGTCAACCTTTGATAATATGATATGACAAACCGGTGGCCATTCCTGTTGTTAAAAAAGTAATAACAAAGTTGATCATTTAAGCATGAAAGCTATTCCTCTATGAAGAATCCCAAAAAGGACCATAAGGCTATGACTATAAAATAATAACTTTAAAAGCTATAGCAAACCAATTAGTAGTGGTTAAAGTTTCATGAGTGACATGACCTAAAGTGCTCGATGCTATGGCCTTAAAAGTAGTAGCAAAGATAGGAAATAAGGAACAACCCTGCATTAGAAAAGCATCATTAGCTGAAAAAACTTTAATTGCTTTATCTATCAAGATAAAAAAGCCAGTTAGTGAAAAAAAGGCAATCAGGTTTTTAAAATTCATCAAGCATAGTAAATATAATATCGTTGAGTAACTAAAACAACAACCTATAAAGATCTTGGTCCTTTCGCTGCTGTTGAACTCTACTTCACAGAAATGCACTATTAAGGGTCTTAAACCAGGCATATGTCGCCCATAATATATCGATCAACAAACTAAATCGCCTAGTAAACAACATCTTGGTGAATAACTTTATCTCTTTGTTTGAAGATGAGACCCTTTTTGGAGGGATGCTATCTTTAAAGGCGTTACATGTTACTGCCTTTTGCAAAAGGCACACACTTCCTAAAGTCCTCATTGACAATGGATCAGCTCCTAATTTGATGCCCTTGATCACCTTTTTAAGGTTGTTAATAGATATTGCCTAAATCAAGCATAGCCTTTCAATGGTAAGGCCTTTTGATGGGACCCAATAGAAGGTGAAAGCAAACATTCAAGTCACCTTTGGTATCAGCCTTTATACTTTTGAGGTGGATTTCCATGTTATGGACGTCATATTTGCATATAATTGTCTCTTGGTAGACCTTGGATTCATTCTGCTGGGGCTATTCCCTTGATCCTCTAGCAAAAAGTCAAGTTTATAATAGATGATAAAGTGGTTAGCTTATCAGAAGAAGAAAACAGGATGGCAATAGCCACCATAGATGCTCTTATATCAAACATAATACTGAGGCCAAAGAGCGCTCTTTTAGGTCCTTTGAGTTTGTGAATATTACCATTGTTGGTGAAGGTTCTAAAATCTTGAGTCTACAGTTGTCAAGAACACATGGATAGGATTGAAGCTTATGGTTGGAAAAAGGGCTTGAGCTCACAAAGGACTTGCAAAATATTTGTAAGGGATGTTGTACTTGATAAGTGTCAACGAAAAAATAGGAAGCATGGGTTGGGTTTTAATCTCAAGTGGTGTTAGAAAAAGAAAGCTGGCAATAAAGGAAAAGAAAAACGAATGGCCTCGTTATTAGGGCAAAAGTTAGAACTGAACTTGACTATTGTACATACTTTGAAATAGTTTTCTTTTTTTGTTATAAGGGCATCATTACCTAGATTCAGAGAAGGAAAAGCCTAGAAATATTGTGGCAATGGTTAAGAAGGCTTTTGAGAAATTAATGCTTAGAGCAATCATAAAATAAATCAAGGACATGGAAGATGGCCATGGAATACGACCATGCCTTCCTAGATTCGTTTCTATAGTATCTTGGTCTATCTCTAAGTAAAACTAAGAATGCACTCTATTTGCCTAAGCCCAAAGGCATTTAGAGATCTTTTTTTATTAGGGCCTAAATATGTTAATCGAACTTTGATTTTAATGGCAATGCATTTAGTATTTCTTAAATCTCTTATATCTTATCCATTAATTCCATATTTTTATAGTTTCTTTTCAACATTTCACCTATTAATTTCATTACCTTTTAGCCTATACCATTTATTCTCCTCACCCTCACATAGCATCTTGAAAGAAAAGAAGTAAGTGATCTTATCAATAATTCTAAGATCAATTTTGAACAAACCATTTGTTATGTCGATTTTAGAAAAAAACTCTAACAATTGCACTTAGCATCCTAATTTGTTAAGACTAATTAAGCAAGAAAATATGTTAATACTAACTCATGAAGAACAAATCAAAGTCATAAGTTTAGGCAATAAAGAAAAAAAAAGGAAGCAAAAAATAGGAATATCCATTTCTTCCTCCATTAGAAAAGAGCTAGTCACATTGCAAGAGTATAAAGATGTCTTTGCATGGTCATATTAAGATATGCCACGACTAGAGAAAGACACCATCATCCATAAACTCCCTTTCAAGCCGAAATGCAAACCGATCTAGCAAAAGTTGAGAAGTATGAACCCAAAAATGCTATTGGAGATATAAAAGGAAGTAAAAAAATAGTTTGAAGCTAGGTTCCTCAAAGTAGTAAAGTACTTAGAGTAGGTAAGTAATATTGCCCCGGTCTCAAAGAAGTATGAACCCTAAACCCAGTCTCAAAAAAGATAATTTCCTTCTACTGCACATTGACACATTGGTGGATAATATTGTAAAAAATTCATTATTCTGCTTTATGGATAGGTTTTTCAGATATAATTAGTTCAAGATGGCTCTTGAAGATATGGAGAAGACAAAGTTCTTGACAATTTGGGGGACTGTTTGCTATAAAGTAATACCATTTGGGTTGAAAAATGAAGGGGTAACTTACTAAAAAACCATGGTGACAATATTGTTGGAAAAAATAGATCAGATGTGCAACAAAAATTTTAAAAATTTTTAAGCGGGTCATACTAAATTTTGTTGTCATATAAATAAAACTACCATAATCAACATAATCAATTACCTAAATTGTAGATCTATAGATGTCGTCCGAGAAATCCTAGATCCATGTGAAAGCTTTAACCAACTAGCCTTCTCAACTACTCTCCAATTCTGAGATAATGGAGTGTGTGGGCACTCTTTTTCTCAATCTACACAAGATTTATATGGCTTGATTCTCCTTAATGACCATTTTGTGTCAACAGATTCAGAATCACAAGATGTTTTGATTAAAAAACCCCTTGTGTGGCATCAAAGTCTAACCTGAAACCTTAGGCAGTTGCCTTTTATTTATATTAGGTAGCAAGGTAGCTTTAATTTTTAATTCTTTTCAGTTAAAATAATTATTTTACCCAATTCTTAAAGCCCTTGTTGTTGCCAATCCTAGTTAGGTATTGACCCTCTAATTTAGCCAAGCCTTAGTGTATCTATGCATTATTTTGGCCCAATTTGTTTTAAGGTGTTTAAACTATTTAATCTAAATACTAATTAATTCTAGTTAAACCTTTAGTTTTATTTAACTTAATAATTTTTCATAACTCCAATTCTAATTTAGAATGAAATCATGCTAATTTTATTTGAATAGAATAATTGTGTAACAATTATCAAAATAAAAATTAACTATAGTAAAATAATCAATTTAATCACAAATTAAAAATAAATAGATAAAATAATTTTTCTTAATTTATTTAGAATATTGTTCATATTTAATTTATAAATAAATATTTAAACAAGACTTTATAGATTTCAGATTAATTATATAAATAATTAATTTTCCCATATCCATTTAATTTAAACTAATTCTTATATTTATGAAAAGAAAAACATAATTAATTTAAATTTCTAAATCTTATCTAAATAAATATTTAATCAAATTAAACATATTCTAAATAAATAGTACCAAAAATTACCTTTCATTTATTTATTGACGAAAATGCCTACACACTTAAAAGGAGTGTATACAACATACCATTTCACTATATTGAGGATATTTTGATTACGGGTATTTCAAGTAATAATCATTTGTTAAGAAATTATGTTGAGCTAGTGGAGGGACCAAGTGGACATATATAATTAGGCTCTAATAATCATGTATTAATTATTCTACACCAAATGCATGAGCACATAATTATCAACCTCAGAGTCATGCCACTAAAAACTTGAGATTGCACTTCCAATTATATATGGTATTACGTAAGCTTTATTGATGACCTTATAGTCTAATGACCTTATCATTTGTGTAATGCCCTCATATTATATCCATATCAACTTAAGGTTAAAGCTCGTTTCACCGATTTGATCACCTTATCTTAAAGTTTCATTAGACTTTCTATGTGTAAATGGTTGTCCACCACATGGGAATAATTTATCATTTGGCATACAAATGATTGAGGCCTCATCCATTTTCATTATTCTGTATAATGTCTTTTCAGAGGATAACCTTAACTCTTTATAAGAGCTATGATTCCATGTCAATAAGTAAATCTCTCCTCGAGTATATGTCATATACCTGACAGATCAGTCTATTAGCTTACTACTTTGAGATGTTTTAGACTTTGGACCTTTAAAGTATACAAGCTATACACATAGAGTTGATTACTTATGATTTAGGTAATTACAAAATGAACATCAAAAGTGAATTAATCCAAATAATGGGATTATTAATGGATTAGTTACACTTTTGTCTAGTCCAATGTATGACCACCTCTACGCGATAAATTATGTCTCTACTCAGGTATCGACCCATTCCAGATGGCCCAGACAAGCCATCTTCCTAATTGGATTTAGATGACATAATAATCTTAACATAAGTTAATTGTTCACATTAACCTCATAGACTATGGACTATTAATTTAAAATACTTACCTTAGAATGTTGTCTTTTTGCATATGAAGTCCATTATATGCAAATTCTAAAAATATAAACACAAGTATTCAATGAGCCATATTTTCACACATTTACTTTAATATTTAAATTAAATAAGGATTGAATATCAATGATATAATGAAAACTTGAATATATAATCGATGCAAACTAATGAAATACATCATAACGTCTTTCATCCTTAGGGCATTCCAAACAATCTTTCACTTGCCCTAAGGGAGTAACTAAGTCATATCTTGCATCCCTATGCCCTCGATGTTTAAAACTCCTGGCCACCAAAGTTTTAGTAAAGGGATTAGCAAGGTTGTCTTTGGATGTAACTTTGCAGACATCGATGGCTTCATCAATCCCTAGTTCTTTTATAATGTGGTATTTCCTATCTATATATTTGGTCCTTTTATGGTACTTCCTTGGTATTTGCTATTGTCGCATTGTTATCACAATGAAGTGTAATAGGTTTATCCATACCAGAAATTACCTCAAGATCTCTAAGGAACTTGCGACACCAAGTAATTCCTCAAAAGCTTCAGAGGCATCCACACATTTGATTCCATTGTGGAGTCAGTTGTGTAAGTTTGTTTTATACTCGTGCACATAATGCGGCCTTTATGTAAGACAAAAACAGACTCTAAAGTTTACTTCCTTGAATTCTTGCAAGCTTGGAAGTTTGAATTTGTATATGCCATGGGTGTTAGGTCCCCTCCAGAATATACCAATATTAAGCTCCTCATTCTTTTAAAATACTTGAGTATATGCTTCACAGTTTGCTAATGCTTGTTATTAGGATTCGACTGATATCAACTTACAATACCAAATGCAACATAGTGCACATGAGATTACCCACAGTAGATGCATAAAAGACTTTTTTTATGCACTTTCTTTCTTTAAATGTCTTAGGGTAATCATCTAATGAAAGAGTGAATCCTGCCATACACAGTTGTGATGCTTTGTTAGCCTCTTCAATTGCATATCGTTCAACAATTTTATCCACATATAATGATTAGGACAAAGCCATCATCATGTTCTTTTGATCTCTAAAGAAACAAATGCCTAAAACATAATTAGCTTCACATAAATCCTTTATGTTAAACTATTGTGACAACCACAATTTGACCAATGAAATGTTCCCTGCATTATTCCCAATGAGCAATATGTCATTGACGTATAAGACTAAAAAGGCTAGTTTGCCTCCTTGATATGTTTATAACCAAAATGTTCATCAATATTTTGCTCAAATTCAAAGACCTTGACCGCTTGGTTAAATCTTTGGTTCCATGAGTAGAAGGCTCACTATAATCCATAAATGGACTTAAGCAACTTACAAACTTTCATTTCTAAGACTTTTGCTACAAACCCATCTAACTGCATTATATAGATGCTTTCATCAAGATGGAAATTCAAGAATGTTGTCTTGATGTCCATTTGCCAAATCTTGTAATCAAGAGCCATAACAATGGAAAGAATAATGTGAATGGACTTAAGCATTGCAATAGGTAAAAAGGTTTTATCATAGTCAACACCAGCCTTTTGCATGTATCCCTTTGCTATAAGTCTAGCTTTAAAGTTTTCAACTTTCCCTTTGGCATTACTTTTTCTCTTGTAAACCCACTTACACCGTATGGGTTTTACTCAATTTAGGAAGGTTTACAAGCTTCCAGACTGATTAGATTTCATAGAATCTATCTCAGTGTTCATAGCCTTTTGCCAAAGCTTTGCATCAACATCACTCATTGCTTTTATCATAGGTGATTGGATCATCTTCATGTTCCATGACCTCGGATTGATAAATCTCACCATTATTTGCATATCTTTATTTAAAACTTGAATAGGATCTAAGATTGAAATCTATCGATCAATTTTATCTCTAGAAAGTTATTCAAGCACCACTTTTCATTAAGGCTTAAAGCTATTCAGGTAACTCTCCTTAAGGAAAGTTGCATAGGTTGAAACAATGACTTTTTGCTCCTTCTGGTTATAAATAATCCTTTCTTTGTTTCTTTCAGATACCCTATAAACATATACAATTCTAAACATGATTCTAACTTTTTGCATTCTTATCCAACACATGTGTTGGGCACTCCCATATTTTTATATGCCTAAGTAAGGGTTTCTTGCCCTTCCACAACTCGTATGGAGTCTTAGAAGTTGACTTGGCTGGAACTTGGTTGAAAAAATAACACATTGTTTATAGTGTATATCCGTAAAAGGATATTGACTTATCATGGATTGTACCATATCTAATAAGGTTTTATTCTTTCTTTCAGCCATAATATTCTACTATAGAGTTCCCAGTGCAATCAATTAGGATAAAATCCCATTCTTTATGGGTTTCCTAGAAAATCATTAGAGCAGTATTCACCACCTTAATCAGATCAAAGAGTTTTAATGGATTTACTTGATAGCTTTTCCACTTTTGCATGATTCTCTTCGAACATTTCAAAGGTTTTGCTAGGTGCATTAAGTACATGTATCCATACTTTGAGTAGCCATCTATGAATAATATATAGTACTCATACCCCCTTCATGCTTTGACATTTATGGGGCCACATTCAATAGCATGTACAATTTCTAAGAGATCTTGGGCCCTTGTAACTTTTGCTCCAAAAACATCTTGGTCATTTTACCTTTAAGATAGGATTCAAGTTTAGGAAGATGTATCTCCTTTAGAGATTCTAATGGACCATCATTCACCAACCTTTTTAATCCTTTCTTGGCTAATATGACCAAGTCTTAAATGCTAAAGGTATGCCTTATTACAATGAGAAGCTTTTAACCTTTTAGAATTATTCATTAATTTAGTGTCAAGCAGTGAATACATCTTTGGTTTAATCAAATATAGATTACTATCCATCTATCCAAAACATATAAAAGACTTGCTTTACATATGACCACAGTTTTACTAAAAGAAACTTAATAAGAATTTTTAATTAAATAAATAACCAAAATAAAGTTCCTCTTGAAACTAGGAATATAAAAATAGTCTTTCAAAAAATTAAATCTATGTTAATGAAAATAAAGATGGATGTCTCCCACTGCTTCAGCTAACATAATGCTCCCATTATCGGTTCTCAATGAGAGGCTCTTATGAAGCTAACTTTTTCTTCCTTGAACCCCTATAAAGAAACATAAACATGATTAGTAGCTCCAAAATCAATGACAAGTCATTTGAATTGTCTACTGTACAAGCTTCAAATTTTGGGGTCCTTTGGTTTCTTCTTCTTTTTCCTCTTGCTTTTAGATACATGAGGAATAGAAAACTTAGAAACCCTTTGCTTTTTTGTATTTTGTTTCTTCTTTTTCTTGTTCCCAAAACTAGAATTCAAAGCAATAGTTAGATTTGCCTCTCCTTGGGCTTATTGGCCATCATTAAGCATACCTAACTCTTTGTTTCTCAGATTATACTTGACCCAAAAACCCATAAAATCCCTAGAATAAGTTTTAAACACCATTTCAATCCAAGTGTTGTATTCCAACTCAGCACCATTTGCAGCAGCCTCAGTAAAGTACCACATAAGTGTGAGCATATAATCCTTCATCGGAGTTCCTACCTTTTGCTTACACTTTATTAAATTTTTAATAGTGAATTGTCTAGCCAAAATGACATGGCCTTGGAACATATCCTCTAAATTATCTATGATCTCTCTAGTAGTGACATAGTTCTCATGTAGCTTTTGCAAAGCAATTCACTTGCTAGCCATCATATAGTAACATGTTATGTCATTAGACTCAGTCCATTATGTATAAAGTGAGAAAGCCTGACCATTAAGTGCATCGGCAAGGTTCATCAAGTACAAACTTGTGTTTTTCATAGCTAAGAATGATTAAGAAACTTCTTTTCCAATTTTTAAAACTATCTCTATTTATTTTGTTACTAGTGAGGATTTGAATAAGAGGTATAAGTGAGATTTTGAACTGAAACAAATAAATATATATTTGAAACATTAGTATCATGCTCAAGCAAATATAAAACATATGTTTAGCAATTAAACATAGATATACATATGTTTCTACATAAAAAGCTTAAAATATATGTAGCATTGCAATTGTAATTTTTAGCATCTATTGCCTTAAGTCGCCAAAGGGTGATCATAAAATAAATAGCCAAAACCATGGATCCCATCCAATTCTTATATATTACCTTAAATCCTCCTAGACTAAGACATATATAAATAACTGCTTGTTCATTCACCAGTTTAACTGATAGAGCTTCGAGGAAAGGTTACTATTAAACTAGTATTGAGTGTATAACCATTATTTATGAAACCCAATCCATGTGCTATTCAAATCATCAAGGGACGATCTCAAATAGAACATGTTAGGCACATTTTCCACATAGGAGACCAAATCTAGTACACCAGGCATGTTGCTGCGCAACGTGGTATGCATAAGCCCTACGCATTGCAAGGCTTATAACCTCACAGTGTGGTGCCGTACTTGGCTTACACCTAAACAACACCGAATGCTGCATGCACAGTGCTAAGGCTCGTGCCCTAACCACTCCTTATGATTGAGACTATAGCAACCCTTTTCGACCAAAAGCCGTACCAGTTGTTGCTAAGGTTTGCACCCTAGTAATAGCTTTCTAGTTATTGCTATCATTTGGATACACCTCATCGGTGGTTATGCATTGTGCATGTGTGCATCCATTGCTAGTGGTTTGGCTGTTAGGGTATGAACCCTAGTAGCCTTGGGCTAAGGTTTTAGCGTTTTTTGATGCATGTACTAGTGCTTGGAAAGTCTGCACACCATCAGGTTGTTGGTTTTGGATAATTTTTTAACAATCAGAAAATAAAAAAGTTAGTTAAAAAAAAACTTTACAGTCTTTAGAACTTTATCTTTCATGTTTGATTACATAAAAAATTAAAGAAAACCTAAAGAAACCTATGTGGTGGTGATAGACCATACCAAATTACAAACCCGATAAAATCCTAGAACATCAATGCTAAAATCTAAGTGGTCATGATTGGCATAATTATTAAAAATATATAAATTATGATAAACAACATAATAGAAATCCTGGAATGCCCACTGTCTAATAATTAAATCTATACATAATTAAGGAGAATTTTGATTGTTAGTTTAATGCATATGACATAAACCAAAACTTGGCTCGAGTAATAGATCAAATGCGTAATGAAATTTTAAAATTTTTTAATAGGATCAGACTAGATTGTGTTGTCATATCCAATAAAACCACCAAAATCAATTACCTAAATTATAGATCTACAAATGCTATCCAAGAATTCTTAGATCCATGTGAAAGCTTTAACCAATTAGCCTTCTTCATTATTCTCTAATTCTCAAATGGTGGATATGTGGGCGCTCTTTTTCTCGATCTACAACAGATTTGTATGGCTTGATTCTCCTTAATGACTACCTTGTGCTAATAGGTTTAGAATCACGAGATGTTGTGATTAGGAAACACTTAGTGTGGCACCAAAGTCTAACCTGAAACCTTAGGTAGTTGCCTCTTATTTATATTAGGTTACAAGGTAGCCCAAAGTTTTTAATTTTTTTAACTAAAATAATTATTTTATCCAATCCTTAATGACCCTATTACTGCCAGCGCTAGTTGGGTATTAGCTTTCAAATTCGGCTAAGCGCTAATGTATCTATATATTATTTTGGCCTAATTTGTTTTAAGGTGTCAAAGTTGTTTAATCTAACAACTAATTAATTATAATTAAATTGTTAATTTTATTTAAGCCAATAATTTTCCATAACTCTAATTCTAGTTCAAAATAGAATCATGCCAATTTTATTTGAATAGAATAATTATGTAATAATTATCAAAATAAAATTAACTATAATAAAATGATTAATTTAATCACAAATTAAAAATAAATAGATAAAATAATTTTTCATAATTTATATAGAATATGATGTACATTTAATTTATAAATATATATTTAAACAGGATTTTATATATATAATTAATTATATAAATAATTAATTTTTCCAAATCTATATAATTTGAATTAATTCTTATATTTATCAGAAGATAAATATCATTAATTTTAATTACTTAATCTTGTTCAAATAAATATTTAATCAAATTAAATATATATTCTAAATAAATAAGACCAAAAATTATCTTTCATTTATTTACTGAAGAAAACGCCTGCATCCTTAAAAAGGAATGTATCTGATGCATCATTTCACCATATTGAGAATCTTTGAACTACGAGTATTGGCTCAGAAATTAGAAGTGAGAAATTACTTTCAATTGAAGAAGAGAATTTATTATTTTTTGATGTTGAATACAATGGAATAACCCATATTTATACTAGTTTCATAGAGGGTTATGATTTATACTCCTAGAAGATAACTCCTGGAGGAGATTATTAATTACAAGATAATTTAATTTTTATAAGATTATTTGATTTTTATCCACGATTATCAGTTACAAAATGATATTATCTTGTGATCATTTTCATTCTCCATTATCTTGTGATCCTTATCAGGTATTCTAATCAATAAACATCTATTAAGGAATTATGTAAAGCTAGCGAAGAAACCAACTTGACATATATAGTTAGGCTCTCCAATAATCTATGTATTAATTATTTTATACTGAATATATAATTACATAATTATTAATCTCAGAGTCATAACACCAAAGACCTAAGACTTCACTCTCAATTATATATTGTGTTACGTATATTGATAAATAGTCTTTTAGTTTAATGACCTTGTCATCTGTGCAATACCATCATATGATATCCATGGTAAACTTAAGGTTAAAGCCTGTTTTACTTGCTTGATCACCTTATCTTAAGGTTTAATTATACTACCCATGTAAAAATGATTGTCTACCATATGCAAATAATTTATCATTTGACATAAAAATGATCGGGGTCTCATCCATTTTCACTATTCCATATAATGCCTTTTAAAAGGATAACCTTAACTCTTTATAGGAGCTATGATTCCATATCTACAAGTAAAGCTCTCATCGGGTATAAGTCATATACCTAATGAAATGGGTAGTAGCTTACTACTTTGAGATACTTTAGCCTTTAGAATGTCAAAGTATACAAGTTATACACATGGAGTTAATTACTTACTCAGGATTTGGGTAATTACACAATGAATGTCAAAAGTGAATTAATCTAAATAAATGACTTATTAATGGATTAATTACACTTTGGTGCAGTCCAATGGATCACCACTTCTAGGCAATACATCTATGTCTCTACTCTGAAGTCAGACCACTCTAGATGTCCAAGATAAACATACTCCTAATTGGATTTAGATGACAAATAGTCTTAATAGAAGTTAATTGTTCATGTTAATCCCATAGAGTATGGACTATCAATTTAGACTACTTAGCTTAGAATGTTGTTTTTCCCCATATAAAGTTTATTATATGCAACATTTTAATGGTATAAACACAAGTAGTTAGTGAGCCATATTTGCTTCTATTTACTTTAATATGTAAATTAAACAAGGATTGAACTTCAATGATATAATGAAAACTTGAATATATAATTAGGAATAATCAATTCAAACAATCATAATGTCTTTCATCCTTAAGGCATTCTTAATAATTATTCCATAACGTGATGTATAAAAAGATAGAGGTATATATGGATGACATGATTGCCAAATCATCAAGAGAAGAGGCATGTAGAAAATCTCTAAAAGCTCTTTACAAGGTTAAGAAATTTTAACTTGAACTAAACCCAGCTAACTGCACCTTTGGAGTGACATCAAGAAAACTTCTAGGCTTTATTATTAGCAAGAAAGAAATAGAGGTGGACATAGACAAAATCAAAGCCATCCAAGATCTACAGCCTCCTTGACGACAAAAAGAAGTGAGGAGCTTTTTGGGTAGCCTAAATTACATTACCCACTTCATCTCCTACTCACGGTCAAATATGATTCAATCTTTTGGCTCATTTGAAACTGTGACACAGGGGAATGCAACAAGGAATGCAAGGAATGTTTTGATAAAGTGAAGCATTATTTATCAAATCCACCTCTGTTAATACCACATGTTTTGGGATAGTTGTTGATTATCTAATTATTAGTTTTCACATGGTTTATGGGATGTATGTTGGGGAAGCACAATGATTCAGGAAAGAAAGAATAAGCTATTTATTACCTCAGCAAGAAGTTTACAAAGTATGAGCTAAAATATTTACTAGTTGAGAAGATATTTTATTTCCTACCATGGATAGCCCAAAAACTTAGGCAGTACATATTACATCATACCACCTGGTTGATCACTAAGCTTAATCTAATCAAGTGTCTTTTTTGAGGCATAGCACTGACCATTCGATGGTAGGTTTTATTATCAGAATATGACATAGTGCATTTAAATCAGAAAGCCATCAAAGGTAGTGCGATGGTGAAATTCTTTGGTGAGTAAGGCCTTAGATGATTATAAGCCTCTAGATTTTAACTTCTTGGATAGGGATTTGAGTGTATTTTAAGAAAAAAAGAGGATGAGTTACTCAAAGAAAAATCCTAGAAGATACTTTAATGGCGCTTCTAGAGCCCTTGACATGGAATTAGGGCAGTTTTGATATCCCCAAAAGGGGATTTTATCATTCACTATCAGGTTAGATTTTGATTGTACCAACAATATAGAAGAGTACAAGTGCGTGTAGTTAGGCTTCATGCCGCGTTCAAAAGAAAGATTGAAACCTTTGAGGTTTTTGGGTGTAAACACCCTATTTTGTTTAGGTTAACATTTAAGGCATTAAAGATTATCACTTAAGACATCATTGAAGCCATTCGAACACACATGGATCGATGCCCCAACATTGTTAGCTAAGGCTAGGCATTTAGAGATCCAAAGGTGTGTAAAGTTCACATTCTTGCACGAATGTATAGATACATCACCCTTATCTATTGATACAGGGCCTCCACATAATCAAAATTCAAAATATATATTTGCCAATTTCATTTATGCGAGGCTTGATATTTTTTTGTCAAAATGTATCAACTACATAAGTGAATATATCAATACATTCGGGGAATGCATTTGATACACTCTTAAATACATTGATAAAATTGCCTAATTTCTGGCGTTTTCCAACTTGTGTACTATTAACCTAAAATTATAATTTAGTTGTTGGATTGGCAAAAATAAAATTTGAAAATGATCAAGTGTTTCCTACATGTGTTCAAAGAAAACATAGAAGAACTTCTTTCAAACCTCTTAATAATGTTTTAACTGCTAGAGTATTATAATTGATTCATATTGATCTTTTTGGTCCTATTAGGACATTAAGCTTTGGTGAAAACAATATGGATTTGTTATTGTTGATGATTACTCTAGATTTACTTGGGTTTTCTTTTTAAGCTCTAAGAATAAAGCTTTAGAAAAATTCATTAATTTTTGTAAAATTATTCAAAATGAAAAAAAGATATTTTTTTCTATTGTAAGAAATGATCATGGAAAAGGCTTTGAAAATCTTGGTTCTTACAAATTTTGTAATGGAAATGGTATTAGCCATAACTTCTTATCTAATAAAACTCCTCAACAAAATGGAGTTGCTAAGAGTAAGAATAGAACTTTAGAAAGAATGGCTTAGACCATGCATTGTGAATAAACACTTCTTTCTATATTATAATTAGAGTTATAGTTAGACTAATTTTAAAGAAAACACCATATAAACTCTTTAAAGGAAGAAAAACTAATGTTAACTATTTTCATCCTTTTGGATGCAAATATTTTATGTAAATAATGGAAAAACAATCTTAGTAATTTTATGCAAAAAGTGTGATGGCATTTTTCTTACTTATTCCATTAATTCTAAAGCATATAAAGTTTTTAATAAAAGATCCTTAGTTGGTTGAAATTTTATTCACGTTATATTTGATGAAGTTGGTTCACCCTTGAAAAAGGTATCTCTTAATAAATGATGATGTAGAAATATATCAAGAAAATCAAGTCGAAGAATCACATAGAGCATGAACAAGATATTGAAGAACAAAAGTGTTCAAAAGAACATAAGTTTCATGAGCCAACTTAGGTTAAAAGAGAAAGAAATCATCCTAGGAAGTTGACTTATGTTAAGAAAGGTGAAATTCTTGGTGATTCAAATCAAGGGGTAAGGCCTAGATCCTCTCTTAGAAATGCATGCAATTATGTAGCTTTTCTTTCTTAAATTAAACCTAAGAATATTGATGAGGTTTAGGAAATGATCGTTGTATCATAATCAAGCAAGAAAAGTTAAATAAATTTGAGAGAAGTAAAGTTTGAAATTTGGTAAAGAAAGCTTGTGAGTATCTTATCATAGGTACAAAATGGGAATTTAGAAATAAACTTGATAAGTAGGAAACCATTGTTAGAAACAAGCCTAGGTTAGTAGCTAAGGGATATAGTTAACTAAACAAAAATTAGTATGATAAGACTTATGCTCTCGTAGTTACATTAGAAGCTATTACAACACTTTAAGCCTTTATATGTTTTAATTATTTCAAGTTATTTCAAATGGATGTCAAAAGTGCATTTTTAAATGATTTTATTAATGAAGAAGTTTATTGTAAGAAACCCTTTGATTTTGAAAATTTTTATTATCTTAATCATCTCTTTAAACTTTCAAAAGCTTTATATGGTTAAAAGCAAGCTTTTAGAGCTTGGTATGAAAGGCTTTCAAAATTATTAATTGAAAAAGGTTTTAATAAAGGGAAATTTGTCACAACTCGTTTCATAAAAGTTAAAGGCAATGATATTTTAATAGTTCAAGTTTATGTTTAATGTTACTAATGAATCTCTTTGTCAAGAATTTTCTAAGCTTATGTAGGGTGAATTTGAGATGAACATGATTGGAGATTGGCATTCCTTTTTGGACTACAAGTCAAGCAATCTGAAGATGGCATCTTCATCAATCAAGTAAGATATACAAAGGAGTTATTCAAGAGGTTCAAGATGAATAACACAAAGCCTTGTACCAAAGCTGTGAGTACTTTAACAAATCCTAAAAAGGATGAAGGAGATAGATATGTTGATACTAAACGTTATAGGTCTATGATTGGCCCATTGTTTTATCTTATCATAAGTAGACCCAACATAATGTTTAGTATATGTTTATATGCTAGATATCAATATTCACATGGGGAATCACATTTAGTTATCATAAAACAAATATTTCATTGTCTTAAGGACACCTTTAATTTAAGCTTATGGTATCCAAAAGGATTATCTTTTGCTTTACATACTTATTCCAATGAGGATATTGGTGGTTGTAAAATTAATAGGTAAAGCACTTTCTATACTTTCTAATTTCTTAAAAATATGCTTATATCATGGTTTTCCAAAAAACAAAATAGTGTTGCTTTGCCTATAATTGAAGCAGAATACATATTTGGAGGAAGTTATTATGCCCAAATCTTATGGGTAAAAGAACAAATAGTGGATTTTGGAATACCTATGGATCATATACTATTAAATCTGACAATACTAGTGCCATTAATCTCAACAAAAATCCTATTCAACATTGTAAAACTAAACACTTTGAAATAAGACACCACTTTATCAGAGATCATATTCAAAAAGAGGATACTATGCTTGAATTTGTTGATACCTTGCACCTATTAGCGAATAGTTTCACAAAACCTCTTAAGAAAGGTCGATTTTACACTGTGAGAGGTGAACATGGATTAATGAATCCTCTTTAATCATGTTTAGATATTTACATTTTAATGATGTAAACAAGTTTTCTAGGTATTAACATATTATATTACTTGTTTGAATGAATTTTGAGTTATGGTCACTTTGTTTTCTATGATAATTTTGTTTTATCGACCTATTTCATCTTGCATGCACTTAATGAAATTCATGATGCTATGTGATTACATGAGAATTTGACTTGATTTGATGATTTTGTGTTATGAACATGCTTGATGAGTTGAAATTGTTGAATTGAGTTTGTTGAATTCTTGTATATACAGAGATGGTTACAAAATCAATGATGCTTAACAAATGCCCAACTTTGCATATGCATAGTTCAAAATTACATGTTTTAATTCCATTTCAACTTTTAACTTTCAACTGAGTTTTTTGTTCAAAATTTCCATGAAAAACCCTAGTTTAATGATTTTTAATCTTCGTAAATCATTTCATGCAAAATGTTTTCTTTTCATAAGGATTGGCATAAAAATATTACATTTTTAACATTTTCCTTGGATTTTCAAAACTTCATATCAACACTATACACGCTCTATTTTGTTTGGGTCATCATTCAAAGCATTAGAGTTTATCATTTAAGACACCATTAGAGTTATTTGGATGAGCATGGACTACTTCCCCACCATTTCGGTTAAGGCGAAGTGTTTAGGAAGTCAAAGGTATTAGAATCTACATTTTTTATATAAGTGTATTGATATAGAGCCCTTATGTGCCTATAACAGACCCCCACATTATCAAAATTTTAAAATTTCACCGTTGGTATCGATATAAGAGTATTTGCATTGATACAAGCTTATGTCAGCTAAAATCACAATTTTTGGCCAACATGTAAAGGTACATGATTGATGGTATTGATGCAACATGCTTTGTATTGATATCAAGTTCATAGTAGAGATACATTCTAGGTTTTTTGCCCAGATGTATCAATACAAAATACATTGCATCGAAACACAAGGTTGTCTTGGCCTAATTCGAGATGTTTTTCACCTTTCATACTATAACATTAAAACTTGCATTTGTTTACGACTTTGGCCTAAAAAATCATCTAATATCAGGCATAATTTCACATAAACAATATGGATTTCATTTTTGGGGTTTAACCATTGGATTGACACATTTTTAAGAAGTTTATTAAGGTGGCACAAAGGCATTTCATGAAAAAAAGTAATTTAATGAAGGGAAAAGGTGATCAGCTCATGCATGGTTTTCTTTGTATGTAAGAATAAAGATTAACCAATCAAATGTTGAAATGTTGCACCTTGGTACAATGACTTACCATGTTGTGCACTGGAAATGTCCCAGAAGCCCTCTTTTCTAGGTTATTATAATGGATGAAATCAAGTCCTATATAATCAAATTTTCATGTTCAGCCAAGATATACAACATCATTACCTAAGCCTCCAAAATACTTTTCTGTTCATTATTCTCATTAACTCCCTTTAAGCCTCTCTAAAAACCTTCTATTTCCTTCACTTTCACCTTTAAACTTTCCTCTATCAACACCATAACCAAAAGCCTTATTTTTTCATTCCTTTTTTGCTAATCAATAGCAAAGAGAAGGAAGAAAGTGAGCTTAAAGCCAAAGTTCTTATGGCTTAAAGGCAAGGCTAAGGTTTAAAGCTTTTCATAAATTTTTCCATCCCTTTTCCATTTATTTTCTGTTTTTGCATCATTTACATTGTCTTAATGAGCATTCATGTTACCATAACCTTGTTAGGACTCTTATGCATTATTGTGGCCTTATTTATGGTAGTTCTAGGAATTTGATGATCCTTTTGACGTTTCAATATTACTTGGGTCATCAAATATGCCTTATTTCATTTTTTCCATTATAATAGCCCCTATTCATGCATTTTTGCCATGCTTCATTCATTCTTAAATGCCCATTTTATTTTGAAATGTTCATCCTAGCATGTTTTAAGCATGACCATGCATTTGGTTGTTTTTTTAGCATGTTTGGAATGATTAAAAGTTGATTTCTAGTGTTATGTTTTATGCTTATTCATGTTTGATGTTTCTACTTTGTTCAGTTTATCATGTGTGTCACTATGTACCCTTTTCTGGCAATTGAAGAGAGCACACACAATTTAAAAAATATATACATAGTGTAGGTATGTTGGTTAAAGCCTTTGGGTTATTCCTTGGTTAATATTTGAATTAGGCATAGTAATATGAAGGGGAAAAAGACCATCGAGTTAATCACTCATCTAACTAGTCTTAGAAGACTATCGTAAAGTAGCCATAAATTTGGAGTTGCATAAATCATTTTAGGCTAGGCATGACCAGATGCCTATTGATAGCAATATTCAGAGTTACAAAACTCGAAACATTGATATTAAGGTCTACAAAGTCTATAGATTTATCGACTTGGTTCAGAAGTTGGTTACATGTGAGGAAGGATTAGCAACTCTATAATGCCCAAAATTGATACCTATTAGCCATATCTCGCTTTAGATGTAGTTTAACCGGTTCCATTTTATCATTATTAAAAATAATCCCCTTTTATACATGGATTTTTTTTTGTGAAACCTATAGATATAGATTTTTGAAAGAAAATTTAAATCACCTATACACCTCAGAGTTATGGGAAACATAGGTACTTTTGAAGAAAATAATTTTCGGATTTGATTTTGAAAATTTGGATATTCTATGTTAGACACTAGAGAGATAGTAATACGGAACATTGCCTTGTAATTTTTTTAAGAAACAATTTTAAAATATGAATGCACAATGATCATTACAAAGGAAAACGTGTTAGTAAGATGAAAAAGAATATAATAACACAGCATAAAAATAAACATACAAAAAATATAAAAAGGAAGGATGATCAAAATGTATCTCATAATTACCTTTAATTATTAAAGAATAACCAGAATGACAATTTTGAGGCATGTTTAGATTTGATGTAACTTGAAGGATAGAAAAAAGGAAGAAGTTTTAATTAGCAAACCCAGGGTGCCTTGGAGAAAGAAAATAAATTTTGAGTGAAATTTAAAAAGCGTGGTTGGAGTATCCCCTTGAAAAAAAGGGTTAGAGTACCCCTAATGGTGATGATTTGCATGTGTTCAAAAGAAGGCTTTAATCAAAAGACTCAAAAGTTTTGGGAAAGAGAAAATTTAGATTCTAGGTGAAAAGTTGGGTTGGAGTGTAGGGCATATTTTTATCAAGCATTATTAATAAAAATGACTAAACATTTTGCATTCCATTTTTTTGTGTCCATCCTCATTTTTTGTAAAATCCTTAGACCTTTTTTCTTTTCTTTGTATGTTTTTTTGCCTATATTGTTCTTCTTTATATTTTCAAGCACTTAGATGAAAATGACAAAGTATTTATACTAAGATTATGGAAATCAATTTCAAGTAACCAACCTACATTGATGAGGTCGAATCTGAGAGAGATTCTAGGGAAAGCACTGTATTACCCAATTTATTGAGACTAATTGAACAAGAAGAGAAACAAATCTAGCTCCATGAAGAGCCTACTAAAATCATGAACCACAGGGCAATGGTGATGTTATTCCATGACTGCATGCACAAAGAAATAGAGGTCTATGTGGATGATATGGTTGCTAAATCCCTAAAAGAGATAAAGCATGTCACTAGTCTTTGCAAAATCTTTAAACGATTACACAAATATCAACTCAAAATAAACCCTACTAAGTGCACCTTTAGTGTTACCTCTATCAAGCTATTAGTCTTCATTGTGAGTAAATAAGGAATTGAGGTCGATCCTGATAAGGTAAAGGCTATCCAAAACCTTCCACCATTGTGTACCTAAAACGAAGTAAGGAGTTTCCTCAACAGATGAAACTATATAGCCAAATTCATATCCCAATTAATTTACAAGTGTGATATGATCTTCTGCCTACTCCAAAAACAAAACCCTGCTGAATAGAATGATTAATGCTAACAAGTTTATGATAAGGTCAGGTGTTACCTATCAAGCCTACCAATACTTATGCCGTTAATGCCTGATCAACCACTAATCTTATATCTGTCAGTTTTAGAAAAGTCCATAGGTTTTCTATTAGGTTAACATGATAAGTCGAGAAAAAATAAGCCATCTACTACCTAAGTAGAAAATTCATAGAGTATGAAAGTAACTACTTTGCAATTAAGAAGTTATGTTGTGCTCTAGCTTGGACGGCTCAGAGGTTAAGGTAGTATATGTTATATCACACCACATGGATGATCGTCGAACCAGACCCTATCAAATATTTGTGCAAGGCTTCTAATTTGTCAAAAAAGTTAAGATGATGGAAAGTCTTGCTCTCTAAATATGACATAGTTTATGTGAGTTAGAAAGCCATCAAAAGTAGTGCAGTAGTGAGTTCTTGGCAAGTTGAGCCAAAGAAGACTATGAACCATTAGACTTCAAATTCCCAAATAAGGACCTAATGTGCATATCTAAAGCAGAAGATGGTATCAATTGTAGCCAAACTTGGAAAATGCATTTCGATGGAGCCTTAAATGCGTTGGGGCATGGAGTCAAGGCTATTATGATTTCACCAAATGGAGATTATTATTCCTTCACCTTCAGACTAAACTTCAACTACACCACTAACTAGTCGAATATAACGCACATTATTGGCATTCCACGCAACCCTTGAGAGGGGCATTAAAACTTTATAAGTATATAGGGACTCCACCTTGGTAATTTATTGACTTCATAAAGATGGGAAACATATGATGCTAAGTTATTCTAATTAGGAGGCTAATTAATGAACTAAAACAACAATTTAATGAAATCAGCTTCTAGCATTTACCTTAGGAAGATCACCAATTAGCAGATGTTGTAGCAACCTTGGCCTCTACATTTGAAATAACTTGGGAGTCAAAAGTTACAGCTATCCAAATAAGTATTCATGAAACACTCATCTACCACCATAGCATAGAAGAAGAAAGGGATAAGCTATCATAGTACTATGACATTCTTCATTATGTTCGAGACCAAAAATACCTAAAACTTGCTATAGAATCTGACAAGCGAATCATTCAAAGAATGTCTACAAGTTTCACTTTGGATGTGTCTTGTAAAAGAAAAGCTAGGATCAAATATTACTCTGATGTATGGATACTCCTAAGGTTAAAGAGAATTTCAGAAAAGGTCTATGAAGGAATTTATGATACTTATGCTAATAGACTCAAAATGGAAAATTAAGTCATGAGGTATGGATATTATTGGTTGACACTAAAAAAGACTGCATTGACTATGCCTAAAAATGCCACAAGTACCAAATCTATGTGGACAAAATAGGGGCTTACAGTTGCTCGTCATTCCTAAGGCTTCAAATAGGCATTGCTTTGTTTTGGTTGCCATTAATTATTTCACCAAAAGCGACCTTGTATTCTAACATCGCTTGATCTGTTATGTCTAAGTTTGTGAAATGAGACATTATCTACCAATATGGACTCCTTGAACAGATCATCATGGATAATATGCAAAACTTAAATAATAAAATGATGGAAACAATTTGCTCATAGTTCAAGCTTAGGCACCATAATTCAATGGCTTACCATCCAAAGATAAAAGGGGTGGTCAAAGCACTAATAAAAAATTATAAAAATAATCAAGAAAATGGTTAAAACTTATAAAGATTGGCATGAAAAGCTACCATTCACACTACATGCCTATCACATAGTAGTTCAGACTTTTACCAGAGCTACCCCATTCTCTCTAGTCTATGGGATAGAGGTAGTCTTGTTTATTAAAGTCAAAATCCCTTCACTCAAGGTCTTGATGGAATCACAACTTGAAGAAGCTGAATGGGTCAAGAACTAGTATGAGCAACTTAACCTTACTGACGAGAAGAGAATAAAAGCTATTTGTCATGGGTGGATGTATCAGAAGCATATGATAAGAGCTCATACCAAAAAAGTCCATCCTTATTAGTTTTAGAAATAAGACTTAGTACTAAAAAAAGATGTTCCCAACTCAAAAAGATACTTAAGAAAAATGGACCTTAAAGTGGGAGGGTCTCTTTTTGGTTAAGTGAGCTTTCTCTGGTGGAGCATTGATTCTAACCAAGATATATGGTAACAACTTGCCTAAACATGCTAATTCTAATTTTGTTAAAAAGTATTACGCCTGAGAAGGTCTTTCGAATAGAAACCTATAACGGCATCTTAATCTTTGGAAGGGTAGCTTAAGCAACTAAACCTTATCTTTGTCTGAACCTAATGAAAGCCAATACTAACTTAACAGAACTATCTTCAATTGAAATACCAAGTTTTAGCCCAACCTCTTTATTCTATCTTAGGTTTGCTAAACCCACTTTTAGCCGATCTTGGAGGAAAAAAATAACATCTACCTCGACTTGGGGCAACTACCATAAGGTAATCTGTGAGGTTCTTTGAAGAATGATCGACACCGAGAAAATTGGTTATCTTATAAAAGTCTCTAGAAGTACTCAATAGAAATTCATGTCATTAACATAAAAAAGGACCGATTACTTGAAAATGTTGACCTTTAACTCTCTTTGCACCTTTTAGAATGTTTAATGAATTGTATTTCTTTTCTTCAAAAAATGAAATATAGCCATTTCATTTTTTGAATCTTCATTTTCACACTTGCATATTACATTGCATCATGTTTGTCATATAATTGATTTTGCTTGATAAATTATACAAAATTGATAGTGTGATTTCCTAGTATTACCTCAAAGAAGATAAAACTTTACAAGAAAATCTTCTTAGGTTAAAAGAGCCAAGAATGGTTCTTAGAACCATAACTGGACTTACCTTTCAGACTTTCCCCTTGTTGAAAAATGTCATCAAAGATATCCCTTAATAAACCTTAACTAAAAGGTAGAGCCAAAATAATGGTCACTGATCCTTGCCTTAAAACCACAAAACTATCAGTCAGTTAAGACCGCAAGATGCATTTTCCAAGCATGTCAAAAACTAGATTGCCAAGTCTGTCAACCCATTAATACGAGCCGATCTGACTTAGGAATCTTCCTACGCATCATAGGTCACCTTAACCTTTAAAAATGACATCAACCATTTGATAAAGAAAAAGAAGAAAATAAACTTCTAAACATTAAGAGTAAAGTTAGTAAACCTTAAAATGCAAGAAACTTGATGAAATTCAAAGATGGAAGAATATTCAAAACTCTAAAGCTAATTGCTAGATTAGGTATTCTAAATCATCACCTAAACACGCATGTACATTTTCATGCATCTTCCATGCAATGATTAACATCTTTTAAGTATAAACTCCTACTTATAAAAGTCAAAATAGTAAACAAACTCAGTACAAATTCTTGTTTTAGAAAAGCCCCAAAAAACTCCAGGTAAGGTACCTAAACTCACATCTTTTGGTTGACAAAGAGCTAGATTTTTTTTTTTTTCTTTTAGTCTACAAAGAGCTGCATGCTTTTTTTTCTTTTAGTCCATAAAAAGCTGGACATCGTTCCCTTTCTTAGTGTACAAAGAGCTAGGCACTTTTTTTTAGTCTATAAAGAGCTGGATGCTTTTTTCTTTTAGTCGATAAAAAGCTGAACACTTTTGTAGTTTTAGGCTGCAAAGAGCTGGATGGTTTTTTTCTTTTAATATACAAAGAGTTGGATGCTTTTTCTCTTTTAGTCCATAAAAAGCTGGAAGCCTTTTTTTTTAGTCCACAAAGAGCTGCATGCTTACCTACCTCAATTTACAAAGAGCTGGATGCCTACCAACCTTAGTGCATAAAAAGATGGATGCTTATCGAGTTAGTCTATAAAGAGCTAGACGTATACCTATCTTAGTCCATAGAAGAGTTGGATGTCTATCAAGTCAAAGCCTACACTAGCTGGTGCTTTCCTAGGGGGTCAAAACCTAGGATACTACAAATGTATTAAGGAGATCAAGCCTTACAAAGCTTATTAAAATTTTATTATCAGTCGAGACTGCTGCCAATATACTCTACCTATCTCAGCATAATACTAACTATATCTTTATTTTTTCTATAAGCATTCATAAGATAATGTTATACCCTTGAACAAAATAATGTCTATTTGTCTTTGCCTTATTCTTGATGCTCAGTAACGGTTAAAGAAGGCAGCTGTAACACCCTATTTTGTCTAGGCTAGTATATTAAAGAAGTCATTGTTCAAGGTACCATTGAGGTCATTCAAAGAAGCAGGGGTCAAATTCCCATTATTCTCAACAAAGATAAAAAGTTTAGAGAGCCAAAGGTAAGAAAAAACTGCATTTTTATATGTATGTCTTGATACATAGGTGTGAAGTATCAATACAAGGCTCAACATCATTCAAATTCCAAAATCTTATTACTTGTATCGATACCAAATTGATACTTGAATGGTATTAACACCAAGGTTGTTTGTATTAATATAGAGTTATGTTATAGCTAAAATCGTGATTGTTGGCCAATAAGTATCGATACAAGAGTACATGTATCAATACAACAAGCTTATTGGTATCGATACACCATGATTTGTATTGACACCAAATTCAAAGTATTGATACATTTTGGGTTTTTTGCTCAATGTATCGATACAAGGCTTAATATATTGATACAAAAATCTATTTTTGCTTAATTCAAGACATTTTTTCTCTTTTTGCACCATAACTTTAAAATTTAAATTTGATCATGGCATTAGCTCCAAAAAGCATCTAATATTAGATGCAATTTCATACAAATCATGTGGATTTAATTTCTAGGCTCTAAACATTGGATTATCACATTTTAGAAAGGCCCACTGAGCTTGATATAAGGGTATTTTTGGATGTATGAAGGATAACCTTGAGATTACTCATTAGATCAACTAAAGCATGGTTTTCTTTGCCTATAAGAATTAAAATTGACCAATCGAATGCTGAAAGGTGTCACCTTGGTACAATGAATCATGATAATGAAAAGCTCTTTCTTTTTATTCTATTCTTTTTAATCTATGGCAAAAAAAAGGAAAAAAGTGAGCTAGAAATTGCTGGAGTGCTGCTTAAGAGTGTAAGTAGGAGTCCAAGCTTTCATTGGGGTATATCTTCTATCTTTGTTTCCTTTTATTTTCTATTTTCCTTCATCATCATCATTTTAGTGAACCTCCATGTCTTCATGACCCTATTAAGGCTTCCATGCATTATTGTGGCTTTGTTTATGGTAGCCTTAGGATTTGATGACTTTCTTGGTGTTTCAACAGTGTTTTGATGAACTAGAATGCCATATTTCTTGTTGACATTAAAATAACCCCTACTTTTTTTGCCATGTTTTTCTTCATCTTAACATGCTCATTTCATGTGTAAATGCTTAGCCTAGCATAATTTGATTTTACATACTTTAGGATGCATTTTCACTATGATTTCTCTAATAAAGTACCTGGATAGCTTGCTGTTTGAGTGTTTGCTCATGTCTGATATTCTTTCTTAGTTTAGTTCCTCATGTGCTTGTTGAAATGCCTCTATGATGTTTATAAAAATCTATTTTCAAAGAAAACCCCAAGTTAAGTCTATACTAACCTCAATCAATAGGATTAGCATGGATTTAAGTTTTCAATATATTGGTTCTCCAATCTTAGGGATATATCAAACGTAAATGTCTGGAATCATGGCCTCATTAGGCCAAATAAATTCTATTTTGATCCAAAACATGAAAATGTTTTCAAATATTTAGTGTATCTTATTTCGAGCGTATAATTACCATTAGCATGGATAGTAGATAGTTCGATGACCTATTTTATAGGAGTTGGATTGGTCTATTACTTTATTGCGATAAACCTTGATGACTGGACATTTGCATGTCCAATAGTTTGACACGTAACCATAACATCATTAACTTGAAGAAACCCTTGCTTGGGTACCAGCAGCACAGTGATCCCTATTTAAAAAATTATTTTTAGACTCAAAATTAATTTTTTAATTTTCTAGCATTTTTCCTAGGAAAGGGCTTTAAATTATTTTTACAACGATACCTTTTTTGCCCCCGAATCATTTTGGATGTTAAAGTTATGATTTTTTAAACCTTTACTATTTGGAACCCTTAAAACTAGCGATTCATATTCTGTTTGGTTGGATTTGACCTATCGAATGATTTTTCTATAATGTTTGAATTTTTCTCAATAATTTAACATAATTTGCTTTTTAAAATGGTATCATTTGCATTTTAATGATTTCAAATGAGTTGGAAACGATTTTTCAAAATTCAATGTTCCCTTTCCAGCACTTGCTGTCAATGCTGACTCAGACCTAGATTCAAAAATTAATTCAGCCTAGAAATCAATTTTCTACAATTTTTGAAATATTTTCACATTAATCCTTATCGAGTCACCTTTGCAACATTGCCTTATTTGCCACTAGAAACCATAGAAGCAAGCCAAAATAAATTCGAGAAGTTGGGTAGTGCAATATTGTCCCTACTTTTGCTAAACATGAGAAAATTCACTTTGATTTTCCTGAATCATCTTTTCTAGTCATTCGAATGACTTAAAAATATATTCCAATAGTTTCCCCATGGTGTTGTGAGTCACAACATAGGTCATTTTAGGCTCAGACCAAAACTCAAAATTGTTTTAAGAAATTAATTTCCATTTCCTGTTGAAAACATTTTCCATCCTAAAATTTATTTTCTTCAAAAATATCAAAAATTCCAATTGTCAAAAATCACTCAAATTCTTTTCTTTTGAGGGGATACTCTAGCCTTGCTTTTTTATGGGGCTTTTCAAACCATATTTCATCCGAAGTGATACTCTAACCTAGGTCTTCAAAACACATCCAAAATCTAAGTTTTCTCTTCCCAAACGATCTCCAAACTGTTTATCAACCTTTTTATGCCTAAGACGGCCACTGAATCCAAACATAATTCAAAATTGTCAATTCAGTTATTCTATAATAATCAATGTCAATTATGAGATACATCTTACTACCCCTTCTTTTTTTTGTTTCATGTATTTCTCCTTGTTGTAGCTATATTTATTTATGCCTTACTAACCCCTTTCTCTTCTTGATGATGATTTGCATTCATATTAAAAAAATCAAATTTCATTAAAACCAAGGCAATGTTCTACATTAGTATCCATCCAATACTTGATGTAGACTATTTTTTTCTAAATCAATCCAAACCTTATTTTGTCGAATACTTTATGTTTTTCCTCTCTCTTGGGCTGCATAAAGAGATATTAATTAAGCTTTTATCATAAAAACTCGAATATAATATTAAAAATTTTGCATTCATAAGAAAGGGATTACACATAAATAATGATAGCATGAAAAATTAAGGAAAACTAAGATTTTGATAATTTATGGCTATATGGTACCAATTTTTGGTGTCATGAGGATGCTAATCCTTCTAACACGTAATCGAGTCTTGGACCATTTTGAAACAAACACTGGCATACATAATCCATAAATCAATGTTCAGAGTTTCATAACTTGAAATCATCGATTTTAATAGGTATCTGATCATACTTTTCCCATAATTTATCAGTGGTAACTCCAAGTCATGGTTATTTCATAATAACCATGCAAGACTAGTTGGATAAGCGATTCGTTTGATGGTCCTCCCTTCGAGTTTCACTCTATCATGCCTAATTCAAATCCTAATCAAGGGATGATCCAAAGGTTAGCTCCTTCTCTGTTTCATTTTTAAATCATAGTGTCATCACCATGCATGTGTGTGTAAGGGCAAGTCACGATAATTACAATCTGATTCATACAAATAATTAGTGCATTGGTGGAATTGGTGATGTGTGAGATTGTTGCTCTTGGATTATTCGTTCTTGGATAGGTATGACTTTGGTGCTACCAATGAGGTGTTCTTTAAAATTTGTTAACCTTTCCCTGATATCAATTACACTAGCCTGCCTTTTTTTCTTTTATGAATGCCAATACTATCTTCATAAACCTGACTGTTTGGGAATCATTTTTATGAAGCATGTGCTTTTGATCTTTTTTATACATTAGCTTCAACCTCTCAATTCTAGTCGAGTGCTCATCCTCCATGATCAATTATGTTAGTTGACCCTGATACCTATTAAGGAATAATTAAACGTCTTTTAGAAAAGTACTTTAACTCATGCGACCTACCATTCTGACCCCCTAGGTTCATGTGTTGTGCATGGATGTATGCACATATGTATGAAAGTAAGTGTAGTAAGGATAGTAATGTAAGGTTTGAAAAGATCTTATAAGCATGAAAATATTATTATGAAAATCTAGCTTTAAGATTGCAAACAGTATCGGAAGTGAAACATGGAATGTATAAACTAAACCATGTTGTGTCCCTAATGCACCTAGTATGGCTCTTGAGGGGAGAGGATCCATATGAATGGACGAATTATGCCTTTGACCTTATGAAGGAAATATGATACCAATGCGGTGAAGATCCTCTGAGCATCATGGTGTTCATTCACTATTGCCTTATATCAATTATCTTTACACGTTTTCATGTAAGAAAAGATACGTATGACACAAACATAAGAAACAATAAGGTAACACAAGTTTAGAAAATATTGTAAGAAAAAGAAAAGCAGCAAAAGTAAATCATGGAAATTGCCTTAATAATAGATATTATGATGCTTCGAGCAACCCTAGAGGATCAAAGAAAGAATAGCTCTTCCTTCATGGTACAAATTGACCCAAACAACACAATAAGTTATCCAAGTCAAAACCTTATGATGAGGTGGTATTTTTTGGGGTAAAACTAGCAACCCTTGTGATGATATTTGTTCACATTATCTAAAGGTGATCAATGCCAAGTATCAATCAAACAGCATTATAGCTTAATCAAATTAAATTTTACTCTTTTGCAAGCGATACTGAGCCTTAAGTGGAATTCTAGATGACAGACTTTGCATCCATCATCTACAATTGTAACAATTGTTAGCCACCCATCGGACAGCATAACAGCTTAACTGGATTAAGATTGACCTTGATGAGGTGATAGAAACCTTTCAAGTGGAATTGACCAATTAGGTAATGATATACATCCATTGTCACTTATTTGCAAAGATGTGTAAGCCATTAATCAAATGACATAAGCTTGATTGGGTTAACTTTATCAATTTAAAGGCAATGTGAGGGTCTTAAAGAGATCATGAGTGATAACACTCAGGTGTTTCACCTAAAAGAATACAAGCATCAGTTATCTGTCGAACATCATAACAATATGTCCTAGCAATTTATAAAGGAGCAAAATCAAAAACATGGGCGACGATGTATGTTCTTCATCGCCTTCATAAAATAACAGTAAGAAAGAGTAAAGGTAAGAAGTGTTTTTCTAAGTATCCTTACTTTTGTGGTTATTCTAGTAACATCATGATATAGTTTTGACATGGTTAGGCTCGTAGGGCTTACTATATGGGTTCAAGTTGATGTCAAATCAATATTCGAGTTACTCCTTTTTTTGGTAAGGATAGTCAAGGCACCCCGCTCCTAGGCCTATCACAGGCTTAACAGTATGGGTTCAATTTGGTGGATGTATTTCCCTATGCAAATACAAAAGGTTACTCATAAGAGACAAAGGTACTTTACACCTCGAAAGGTCTTGTTATGCTTATATGAAAGGTTATTCATGAAGTTGGATAGCTCACTTCCTCCCAATAATTATGGCCTTAATCTTGCTATGGAGTTTGGTGAGAATTTAATGCAAATGCCAGTGCACAGTATGCATTAGGGAAACAATCAAACATTTTTGTTTACCCTTATTACCATACTTGTCAAAACAAAATTTATTTAGAAGCAAGACAATCATTGATGAACTTAAAAAAATAAAAACACTAGTAAACAAAAATAAAAGAGGATTATATGTAAATAATAATCGAAAATCAAGAGGATCAAGAAACAAGACTTAGTTTGTTGTAGCCTTAACTTTCTAACTTAACCCCGTGGAGTCACCAAGCTATCATGATAAACCCTTTCTTGGCATAACCCCGGCTCAAATCGCTTGAATGGTGATGCGTGCAACTTAAAGAAAGAATTGAATTGATGGAAATTACATTTGGGTTATCCTTTTGGATTTGGGTTAGGCATAATGAGATGATAGCTAAAGTAAAAATCTTCAGACAAATCGCTCGTCTAAATGATCTTAGATCGAATGTCGATTGAAAATGATATTTTGAGATCTGAAACTTGAAACATCAACTTCATGGTCTACGAGGTCCAAAGATTCATGGGTTAGGTTTGGGAGTTGGTTACGTGTGGGAAAGAATTAGCATCTAGATAACACCTAAAATCAGTACCCATTAGCCATGTCTTACATAGGTTTCAGTTTCTATGGTATTGCCTTGCCATTATTTGATATAACCCTTTTTAATGCATGAATTTTTAAAAAATTGTTAACTTGGGTTTTGAAGAAAAATTTAAATCATGCATACACCCCAGAGATGTGGGGAACATAAGGATTTTTAGTGAAAATGGGCTCTAGATTTAATTTTGAAAATTAGATATTCCTTATCAAGCACTAGAGAGATATTGACATGAAACATTGCCTTTTAGTTTTAAAAATGATTTGGAAGTACGAATGCACAGTGGACACCATAAAAGGGAAACATGTTAGTAAGACAACAATGAATATGATAGCGTTGCATAAAAATAAAAGCATAAAAACATGAAAAAAAAAAAGGGACAATTAAAATGTACGTAATTGTCTTCAATTATCGAACGAAATGACAATTTTGAAACGCATTTGTACTCAATGGTCACTTAATGTATAAATAAGAAAATTTTGATTAAAAGGCCTAGGGAAGTCTGGGAGGGAGAAAATTTTTAGATTTTTAATGGAAAATGGGGTTAGAGTATCCCCTCGATAGGGTTGGTGTGTCCCTAATGGTGAAGATTTTCAATATTTTTGAAATGAGTTTTTGATTGAAACTCTAGAAATATGAAAGCAAAACTTTAATCACTAGGGAATTTATCCAACAAGTAACTGTTGTTGATCTCACAAGCATAAGCCATCTAGCTTGCAGCAGCATATGTAATGCCTCAGCTATGCCAAAATTTAAGGTTAGAAAATAGAATGCTCCCTTAGCCTCTCAAATACCAAGAGCGGTAATGAAACAATAGAGGTCTATCAATGAACCAATAAGTGAGAAAGAGGCTATGGAATTCTTCAAATTCATCAAGCACAATGAATATAGCATCATCAATTAGTTGAACAAGCAATCTGCCAAGATATCTATGGTGTTATTGCTTTTAAATTCTAAAACTTATAGGATGCTCTCCTCAAGGTCTAAATGAAGCATATGTCTAATATGACATTCGGATAGGCCAATTAGATTACTTAGTAAGCGACATCATCGTTTACAACTACATATCTTTTACTGATGATGAAATCCCCCATGGAGGAAAGAGAAACTAAAGCCCTTCACATCACAATATTGTAAAGGCAACACTTTACCTAAGGTTCTCATGGCAATACCTTGAATGTAATGCCCATGTCTTGTTTAAACAACCTCCCTATCAACGCGTCTCATATCAAGCATAATTGCATGATTATGCAAGCATTCAATGGAACATGCAAAAAGGTTGTTGGGAACATCATTATCCTACTTCAAATGGGGTTCATGCACTTACAAAATAGATTTTTATGTGATAGATATCACTCCATCCTACAACTGCTTGTTAGCAAAGCCCCAGATTCACTTAGCAAGGGCAACACTATCATCATTACACTAGAAGTTAAAGTTTGCCATAGAGAACAAGGTTGTTAGATTTGGAGGAGAGGAAGAAATTATTGCTGCTATTTCAACTACTACCCTATGTATCGAGCCCAACAAAGATGTTATGGAATCCTCATTTCAATGCTTTGAATTCATCAACACCACTTATGTCAATGAGTGGTTGCCAATGTTGAGCCTTATTTATTGAGGAATACTCACATATGTCTTAAGATGACTATGGACAAGAGTGCGCTAGTTGGAAAAAGACTCATAACACATCAATGGGGGATAGCCAGAGCTATGAATGTCACCAATAAGATTGATAAGAAAGATATAGGGTTTAAGCCTAATGCCTAGCAAAAGAGAAAACAAGCTCAAAAAAAACCAAGAAAAAAATAGTTAATCTATCGAGTAAAGAGTTAGGAAAAAACCCATGTCATTTCTACTAATCCAGGAAAGCTTTCATTTAGGAGGACACATTAACCCGGATCAGGTAAAATGATTATTCTAGAAAGCCAAAAATGTTAGCAATAAGCCATGGGATCAGTTTATGCCCTCTAGGATTTGTTCTAAGCATTTGGACTAAAACTAAGATTCCTATACTATTTAAGTCTATTTCAAAGTAATACTATGAACTAAACCTACATGCTTCTACTCAACAACATAGTAGGATCTTTTGTATGGGTGTACTTTTTATTAAGTATTGTTAACAAAAATGACTAAGGATGCTGCATTTCATCCCTTGTGTCTTACTCCCATTTTCCTTTTCAACTCTTAGACCTTTTTCCAATATTTTTCCACCTATATTGTTCTTTTTCCATTTTTTAGGTACCAAATGAAAATGACATGAATATTCATGTTGAGATTTTAGAAATGATTTTAAGCAATTGATTTGCGCCAGCAAGGTGAGTCTAATAAGGATTTCAAGAAAACACCTTTGCAACTAGATTTTTTAAGGTTAATTGAACAAGAAGAAAGGCAGATCTTACCATATGAGTTTCACAATGTGGCCCAGATATGAATCCTAACCAAGCCCGACTTAAAAGGCCTTTATTCCTATATTTATTAATATATCACTATTTTATATTCCCTTATTTCTATGAGCCATATCATTATTAATATTTTTTTATTTTGAGGGATTAGGTGATCGTGATGAATCGCTCATTCAACTTAACCCTAAATAGTCATAAGAAGTCACCATCAATTTATTTAGGCTAGGTGAGATTGTCACCTGTCAGAGTTCACATTTTGAGGGTTATAAAACCTTAGAATACCGAATTTGAGGTTCGCTTTCATGCCAGATATCATATAAAGGGGTCCAGGAGTCAATTATAATCACAAGTAAGGATTGATGCTCTCGTGATGCTTGAAAGTCGGTACCTTATTAATTACATGTGAACCTGAATTTTAATTTTTATCTAGTTTCTTATATGATATTTGATTGTAATTCCCAAAATAATATTTTAGTTACATATGGTACCTTATTATTCTGTGTTAGGAAAATCGAGTTTTTGAAATTTTTGAAAATCAAAATCTCTTACACACCCTAGCGGAAGACCAGTGGAACATGAAAGCTTTTTGTCATTCTCTTTTGCACCTCACGAAAACCCAGAGGAACATAAAAGGTTTTTTAAAAAATCAAAATATCTTTTGTACCTGCTAGAAGACCGAAGGAGTGCGAAAAGTTTTATTTTTCTAAAATTTATAAAACTCTTGATTTTCATTTTGAAAAGGTTATCTTGTTATTTAAATAATCCATAGAGCCCTTCTCATATTCTGAGAGAAATTTCACGGAATATTTTAACTTAGGGATATTGCCTTAGTTTTTAAATATAAATTTTAATTTTATTAAAAATACTAGTAGAGTATCCTAAGACCCGAAAATTGTCTAAAATGACAAAGTTATCCATAATTTGCACTTCAACATGGAAGTATCCTAACAATCACATAAGACTTGGTTTTAATGCAAAATTATGCAAATGCCCTTGAGTTATATCTTTAACATGAAAGAAATAAAAAATGATCATGTAAAGGTAAACTTATCCTAAATACACACCTTGGCATAAAAGCATCCAGTGACTACATCAAACTTAATTCTAAGGAAATTACCAAAATGCCTTTAAGGTATACCTTTAACATGAAAATATGTCGACAACCTTAAAAGACATGAAAAAAAGATCATAGAAGGGTAAACCTACCAGAAATGCAAACCTTTGGCATAGAAGCATCTCAACGACTACATAAAACTTAATATTAGAAAATTACCAAAATACCCTTAGGGTATACCTTTGACATTAAAATATTTTGGTAACCCTAAATGACTTAATAAAAATTATGAACCTTTCGTAAATGCACACCTTTGGCATAAAAGCATCTTGGTGACTAACTAGGACTTGGCTCTAGGGAAATTATCAAAATGCTCTTAGGGTATACCTTTGACATGAAGTATCTTGATAACCTTAAAAGACTGGATGAAGGTAAAAAATGACAATTTTTACCAAAAATGGGTAGTTTGGGTATCAAGGGTGACCTAAAATGCAAAAAAATAAAAATTAAGTTGCTATATTTATTAAAATTGCATTTCATACCCCAATAGAGAATCGAAAGAATACGAAAAGTTTTAATATTTTGAGTACCCGACTGGAAGACTACTTGAATGATAAAAATATTCTAGAATATTCTAAGTGAATGATTTCATGTCAGAGATAACCATATTGACCTACAATGCTAGATTTTCCTAGTGGTCCCTAAACTTTGTTAAAATTGCAAATCAGTCCCTACATAATTAAAACACAAAACTAAACATCAAATAAATTAAAATATCACAAAAACAATATCCATAATTCACAAGCAAGGTTTAACCATTTTCCTTTGACCCTAAAACAAAATTTTCAATATCTACACAAAAGTCTTTAAACTTTCTAAAATCACAAAAGGACCTAAAAATCCAAAAAATGTATTTTTACTTGATGAAATGCATAAAATACACTCTTAAAGGTATTGTGGGTTTCGAACAAGCATGGAATGGCTAGAAAATTTTTTATTATTTTATTACAAAATAGTCTTTTAACCTTTTATATTTACCAAATAGCCACAAAAATCCAAAAAAAATCATCATATATATGTGCTTTAGGTTCAGCCAACCTTAAATAATCTACCTATCGCAACGTACCCCAGGGTGGATCCTTATGGATCTATGGGTGCTACGACTTAAAATATTTTCCTGACTTGGAATATGTCTTCTTGACCGAGACTTTTCTCTCATGATGTGATAACAAGCAGAATGTACAGATTCTCTACTTATGGTACAGTGAAATGGACCATAAGATGAATCACTCATCTTATTAGTCTCGGATGACCATCGTGAAATGGTTAATGCTTGGAGTCGCCACCGATTATTTTAGGCTAGGCATGATCGGATGCCTATTGAAACCTATGTTTTGAGTTACGAAACTTAAAACATCAATCATATGGTCTACGTAATGCAAAGATTCGTTATTTAGGTTCGGGAGTTAGTTACGCGCAATGAGGTACGAACCTCTTCGCGACACCTAAAATCAGTACCTTACTAGCTATGTCTTATCTTAGTTTTGATTCTTTCAATCTTAACTTGTCATTATTTCGATATACCCCTTTTAATGCATGAATTTTATAGAAATACAAATCCAGGTTTCGATGAAAAAGATTTAATCTCATATACGCCCCGGAGAGATGGGGAATATAGAGATTTTCAATAAAAATAACCTCTGGATTTTACTTTGAAAATGGAATGTTCCGCTTTGGGCACTGGAGAGATACCCACGCGGAACATTACCTTAAATTTTATTTGGAAACATTTTGAAAATATGAATGCACATAATCATCACAAAGAAATCATGTTAGTAAGACAATAAATGAAGTAACCTGACATGGATCATTCAATGCAATGATAAAAGAAAAGGAATGGTCTATTGGAATTTATCTCGCAATTGGTATCAATTATTTGGGAATAACCAAATCGACAATTTTTGAGATATATCTGGGTTCCTTGATTAAACAAGATTTGTTTGACATATTCATAGAAGTCTAGGAAGGAGAAAATTTCAATTAAAGTTGAAAGACAGGGTTAAAGTATCCCTATGGATGATAAATAATTTTGATAAAGAAGGGTTTTTAAATCTTGGCAATTTTGGAAAGCAGGGTTGGAGAATCCTCGTGGGTGACAAAACTTCATGATTTAGAAAATGGGTGACATTCGACAATTTCTGGCAAAAAGATTTATTGTGAATAAGGATGGTAAAGATGAAAAATATGTTTGTGCCTTAATATGAGCTTGTGGGATGTTAAAGTATCTTCTCGAGTCTGATCGGGGTGATACGAAGACATTCTAATGTCTTGAGATGAAACTCGGGAAAATAACTTATTTTGACTATGACCAAAAACTGGGGACAACATCGCGCTATCCTGCTTCCCGAATTTATTCTAAATTGGTTTGAAGGATTTGGAAGGTGGACAAGATACTATTAGAAAGATGACCCAATGAGGATCATCCTAAAAATATTCCCACTATCCTAAGAAGAAACTTTCTTGGGAGAATAAATTTTCAAATTTGGATCAAGTTTGCTGCTGGCAGAGCATATGATGAACAAGGCGTGTCAAATTTTCAAAAATCATTCTGGACTTATTTGGTATCATAAAATTGCAAATAATACCTTTCCAAAAAGGTAATTTCATGAACTTTTTAGAAAAAATATTTAAAAAATTTTGAAAAATCATTTAGTGGGCCTGAATGGCCTAACCAGAATACATGTTCGGACTCTAGAGGTTTTGGACAGTTTAGACTTGAAGAACAATAACTCTCTCATCTAGAGTGATCCAGGGGTGAATAAGACATAATTTTAAAGCTAATCCGACGTGCTTTGATAGAAAAATATTAGAAAATTCATGAAAAATCGTTTAGGATTTTAAAATGATTTTTTAATTTGCAACAGTTGTGCTGCTAGTAAGGGATAAAACAAAGCAGGGGATATCTCTCATATTTTATGTCTACAGGTCCAAACTCGAGTCATTGACATTCGAACGTCGATGACAGAAGGGAAAGAGTGGCATGAGTGTCATGAACTCATTTGCACAGCCCCAGAGTAGTTTGGGATGATGAAACAGCTCGTTGATCATACCTCTCAAGGTTTTGACTCACAAAAAAGGCACAAACATTTAAGGAATAATTGTAAGACCATTTTCAGTTCAAAATTAGAAGATTTGAGCTTGTTTAACGAAGATTCCAGATCTGGAAAACTTAATTTTCACCAAGATATTTTGCTAGCTTGAAGGAAAATGCTAAGTCCATGCTAATCTTCATTGGTTAAGGCTAACATGCTTGGCTTGGGGGGTTTCAAAAATCAGTTTTTGATAGCCATCAAACATGCATTTTGACAAGGAGAAGACAACAAACACACAAGGGGCTGGCACATAACATGAATGGGGATGCTAATTTTACTAATGGCCTAGACAAAGAAAGTCTTATGCACTTTGACAAAAAAATGTTATGGATGCTAAAAATGACAATGATTCATGCAAGTTAAGGTGTAAATGTTCTTGAAATGTGTTAAGCTACTGATTCATGCATGGATTTAATGATAACAAGATGCATGAACATGGAAAAAAAATGCATGAGCAAGAGATATCAAACTAATGAGGATGAAATGAGGCATTTTTGCACATCCAAAGATCATTAAAGCATCCAAATCCTAAACTACCACAGCCAAAAGCCACAATAATGCATGATAATCCTAAGAGGGTGATGGAAACATGGAGAGCTCCCTAAAATGATGAAGATTCTGAAAACAGAAAATGAAAGTGATAAAATGAGAAGTTTTACCAACAAACTTCACTTCTTGGCCAAATGATTTGAGCCGTAGAGATAGCTTGAATTTTCATCTTTTCTTTGTTGTTAATAAGCAAGAAAAAGAGGAAAATGATAAGGCTTTGGTTCTGGTATGGATGAGGGTGATTTTTGGAGTGTGTAGTGGATGAAAGTAAGAGTCTTAGGGCTGTTTTTGGGTGGTGGGTGAAGAGCTACGGGATTTGGTTTTCTTGGTGGATGAGTGTTTTTGGAAGTGTAAATGAGCTAGAATCTAACCTTTTTCTGCTGAGATAGAAATGGTCCATTTATACCAGCCTTTTGGAGCTAAATTGGTGGTGTTTCTGGCCATTTCTCAATGGGGAC
>JBBYHM010112443.1:0-40085 GCA_038381775.1 Adansonia rubrostipa | reverse complement strand
ATTTTGCTAGCTTTATGGAAAATGCTAAGTCCATGCTAATCCTCATTGGTTGAGGTTAACATGCTTGGCTTGGGGGGGTTCGAAAATCAGTTTTTATCAGCGATCAAACATGCATTTTGACAACAAACATACAAGGGGGTGGCACACAACATGAATGGGGATGCTAGTTTTACTAATGGCCTAGACAAAGAAGGTGTTATGCAATTTGATAAGAAAATGTTATGGATGCTGAAAATGACAATGATTCAAGCAAGTTAATGTGTAAATGTTCTTGAAATGTGTTGGGCTAATGATTCATACATGGATTTAGGATAACAAGATGCATGGACATGGCATAAAATGCATGGGTAAGAGATGTCAAACTAATGAGGATGAAATGAGGCATTTTGCACATAAAAGAGGCATTAAGGCATCCAAATCTTGAACTACCACAACCAAAAGCCACAATAATGCATGATAATTCTAAGAGGGTGATGGAAACATAGAGAGCTCACTAAAATGATGAAGATGCTGGAAAACAGAAAATGCAAGTGATAAAGTAAGAAGTTATTCCAACAAAACTTCAACTTTGGCCAAATGGTTAGAGTAGCAAAGATGACTTGAATTTTCCTCTTTTCCTTGTTGTTAATAAGCAAGAAAAAGAGAGAAACAATGAGGTTTTGGTTCTGGTATGGATGAGGATGATTTTTGGAGTTTGTAAAGGTTGAGAGTGAGTGTTTTGGGGCTATTTTTGGTTAGTGGGTGAAGAGCTACGGGATTTGGTTTTCTTGGTGTATGAATGTGTTTTTAGAAGTGTAAATGAGCTAGAATCTAACCTTTTTCTACTGAGATAGAAGTGGTCCATTTATACCAGCCTTTTGGAGCTAAATTGGAGGTGTTTTTGGCCATTTCTCAACGGAGACAAGTTGAAGTCAACGTGGTGGCTGTAGGGAGCAGCTTGCTACCAATATGATTAGCATGGGGTGGATGGATTAAATGCTAAAGTGATTTTCTAGCAGATAGGGTGGCTGATGGTGACATTGGCCAACAACTAGGGAGGAGTAGAGTGATCAAATGACATTGACCCTTTTGATCCAATTTAGACTTAAAAAATGTTTTGACTAATTTAAAAGTTGAAATTCGTAATTTGACATGTGTTTTAATCTTTCCTGATGCAAAGAAATGAGTGAAAATCAAGTTTTGGCTCAATGGTGGACAAGTCAACAGTGCCTGGACAGTGAAAATGGCCTGCATGTATCGATACATTGCATAATGTATCGATACATTTGGTCCAAAAACCTTGTGTGTATCGAAACAATGAACATTGTATTGATACAATGATCCTTGTATCGAGACTATGAACCATTGTATCAATACTATGAACCACTGTATCGATACATGTTGATATGTATCAATACATTTCTTCACAGAATGCTTGTTTTGGTCCTGGCATGGCCTAGTATTGATGCATGAGGTCCTGTATCTTTGATACATATCTTGGACTATATCATTTGATGCCACATCTTTGCATTTACCTTTGATATGATCCCTAGGCCTTTTTGACGTCCTCAAAATACTTTATCGCTAGGCAACGATCATCGCCCCCTCTTACGTCTATGCTCTAGATTGCTAAAAAATTAGCCCAGACAAAAGAAGGTGTCTAGACACACCTTCGACATATATATATATATATCTCGATGATCATAAAGGATTAGGTTTTAAGGTAAATTGTAAAATACCCCTAAGGTTTACCTTTGACATATACATATCCTAGTTACTTAAAGAGTTGGATAACATCATAAACAAACGAACCTACTCTTATTGTACACCTTTAACCTATAAATATCCTGCCGATCACATAGAACTTGGTTCTAGAAAAATTATTAAAATACCCTTATAGTGTACCTTTGACCTATAAGTATCTCGATAACCTAAAGGACTCAAAAATGATATAAAATGAAAAATACCCTCCATGGGTAACTTAAGATATCAAAAGTGACCTAAAATGCATAAATTGCTAATAGGTCCTTAAGCTTTTCAAAACTGCATTTCATATCTCCACTAAAAAACCAGAGGAATATGAAAAGTTTTAATAATTTCAACACTTCAATGGAAGAGTGGAGAAATGTTAGAAATATTCTTAAGATGTCAGAAATATCAAAATAATCCTAAAATGCAAACTTTCTCTAAATGATCCCTAAACTTTGCAAACTTTGCAATTAGGTCCCTATACAGAATAAACACATAATTAAACATAAAATAAATCACAAAAAATCACAAAAATTATGTAAAAACTCGCATAATCACTTCGGCCAAGCATCTATGGCCTTAGAACAAAAATTTTGCAATTTTATGAATTAATACTTAAATTTGCATTTTGTACCTTAACGAAAAACTAAAAGAACTCGAAAAGTTTTAATAATTTTTACACCCTAAAAAAAACCATAGAAATATTCTTAAAATGTTAAAAATATCATATTAACTCTAAAATGCAAAGTTTTTCTAAATCATCCCTAAAGTTTGCAAACTTTGCAACTTAGTCCTTATATGGAATAAACCATAATTAAACTCAAAATTCATCACAAAAACTTATGGAATCATAGCAATTTTCATAATTTCAATTCTGCCAAGACCTATGGCTTTGGAACAAAAATTTTGTAATTTTACAAATAAGTCCCTAAAACTTTTAAAGTTACAAAATGGCCGCAAATGATAAAAAAATGCATAAAACACTTTGAAATATCTTAAAACTAAACATGAAAACACTTCTAAAGGTGTCTCAATGATTTGGCCAAGCTTGAATGGCCATAGAAAAATTTTGTAATTTTTACAATTTAGTCCCTAATATTTCCATATTTACAAAATAAGCTAAATAAAATCAAAAACATCACAAACAAGCCCTACATGTTTTGGCCAGCATGGTATTTCAACAAAAATAATTTTTCGTCACATATTTTTCATGAATATTAATATACATACATGTTATACATTTTACTAAGCATGAATAGGCATGAAAACATAAAAATAATGAATAAATCAATATAAAACAACATGCAAATATTGAGAAAAATAGTATAAACATGTTTACATAAAAATAACAATATACATATTAACAAACACAAATAATCTTAAAGAAAATCAAACTATTTCTAATATAAATCAACTAAAACAACCAAAATCAAAAGCTTTAATCATAGCCATCATACTTGGCCTTTCAAAATGAATCAAAATTCATGAGCACAAGTATTCATTTGGCTCATTAAAAAGAAGATTCAAACAAGAAATACACAAAAATTAAGAATTTTACAAGAAATTTACCTTAGAAAAACTTGAAAAATCAAATATTTTGGTGTTTTTTTTCTTTCTAAAGCCTAAAGTCCTCTAAAGGAAGGAAACACCCACTATATATATTGTTGGGATTTGGCCAAGGTATATAAGAAACCCTTGGCCGATTGGTTTCTAGGCTATTCCATTATTTTCCTTCTTTCTATTCATTTTATTTTTTATTTTTGTACTTTAATAAGCATTATTTATCAAATTTTACATTTATGTATTTTAGTGAAGAATGAATGCATGAGTCATGTGGGCTAGGGTTTAGGTGTCATGATGATTAAAATACAATTATTTTAATGTATACTTAAAATGTAACTAAATTGGTTAAGAAAAAAATTAAATTCCAACCAAATTAGTTCTTGTAACTAAAACAATAAATTCTACAATTATAATAAAAATAAACAAAATTTTTAGAATGAAAAAAATGAAAAAAATAAGGTCGAGATTACAAATTTCATGAAAAAAATGAATTTAAGGGACTCAATTGTAGGAAATTAAAAGTTATGAATTAATAAACTTCTTTACAAATTTAAACACATAAAAGGCTCAATTAAATATTCATATGAAAATTTTGAGTCCAAAAGAATTAATAAAAAATTTAGAGAGAGAAAAAAATTATAAGGTCTTGTTTTAAAATTAAAATGGGCCTAATTGGTCTTTATCACAAAATCAATGAAAAAATCACTAACAAGCATATTGGGCTTAAAAAATTAAAATGGCTTATGAAAAATCCTAGGAAGGTTACTGGACTTATTGATAAATTATTGAGCTTGTCGGGTTTATTTGCAAAATTTAAAAGTTTTAAGCCTATTAAGTAATTTTGGCCTAAAATTAAATTAAAAATGAAAAATAAATATTTTTAATGAAACCCCAAGTGCTAAACTCTAAAAAAAATTTTTAAGAGCTTTTTCATGTAAAACAAGGCAATTAAAAATTTCAAACTTATAAAATTTTTCGAGCAAAAAACCTTATTGTGAAAAATTGTTATATATTAAAAGTGCAAAACTCATAAAATAAATTAAATTTTCAAAGATTTGATTTAATATGAATTTAATGAAAATATTTATAGAATTTAAAAACTATAAAATCAAAAAAAATTTACGGAGTAGTAAACTCTGTATTTTAAAAATAAAAAAATTCTAGAAAAAGGCAAAACTCATAAAATAAATTAAATTTTGAAAATTTGATTTAATATGAATTTAATGAAAATATTTGAAGAATTTTAAAAATTATAAACTCAAAAAAAAATTACCAAAAAAATTTACGGAGTAGAAAACTCCATATCTTGAAAACAAAAAAATTCTGAAAAAAATGCAAAACTCATAAATAAATTAAATTTTAAAAAATAATTTAATCTGAATTTAATGAAAATATTTGAAAATTTTTAAAAATTATAAACTTAGAAAAATCTTACCAAAAAAATTATAGAGTAGAAAACTCTATATCTTGGAAAAATGAAAATTTCAAAAATTTGTTCAAAATTTATAAAAATGAATTTTAGCCAATATATTAATCAAAATATTAATTTATAAAAATAATAAAGATGAAAATCTCAAATCCAAAATAATTTCTATTGAAAAAAATTTATGAATACTCGCAGTACTGTGAAAAAATCAAAATTAAGTCCCAAAATTGACAACTTAAACCTTGTGGTAAAATATGTCAATATGAATTTTTCCCTGAATATTTCTAATTTTTTAGAGTTTATATCAACATAAATATTACATTGGTATCGATAAAAATATACGATGGTCAACTTTCCAAATTTAACAAAAATTCTTGAAATTTTCCTAAAAATAAGAAATTTGATCTTAATAATATCTACGAAAAATAAATTTTAAAATTTTAGAAGTATAAAGTTAAAAGTTAATTAGCTTACCTTGATATTCATTTTTTCATTCAAGATTTACTCTTCATGAGCCTTGAAATGGCACTGATTTTGTCACGTGCACATGCGCTTATTTAGACAGGACTAAGTAGGTCTTGAAAATGTTCATTTCACCCTTAGGAAATCTACCACCACCGAGTGGCCGCTTAGCTCTTAATCTCAGGCATTTTTGGCCTATTAAGAAAGGGGGCTCGGACAAAATTAGGTGTCTACAACCATCTACGGCCACACACTTGAAACATGCAAAGAGTTTTGTGCTATGGTTCAAAGAATAATGAATGAGGGTAGCATTGAACTCTATGACAAAAAGTGAGCCTCTCATGCCAAGTAGCAAATATGATACCATTTATCAACACCATGGAAAGGGACAGGAATAATCTTTCTTACGAGGTTGGAAAGCCATTAGTCTTATTTGACAATTGACCAAGTATCAAAGCTACCCCTATTCAGCCTATGCAAAAAGTGATTATTCAATTTCCATCCTTTTTCTTTTATATAGACCACAAGGTGGTTCCTTGGAAATATGAAAGCAAAACTATAATCATTGAAGAATCTAGTCAACAAGCCAGCAAACATTGACCTCTAGGGGTAGGCCATCTAAATTAGAGTGGTAGATATTACACCCTAGTTGCATCAAAAAGTAAAACTCAACAAAAGAATACTGCTTTTATTCCTTAAGCATCAAACTTTATAACCAAATAATCTAATTTGATAACTGTCAAGGAGCCAGTGAGTGAGAAAGAAGCCACAAAATTCCTTAAGTTCATCAAGCATAGCCAATACAAAATCATCGATCAATTGAACAAGTAACCTACAGAGATATCTATGCTATCATTGCTATTAAACTTTGAAGCTCACAAGAATGTTTTCCTTAAGGTCTTAAATGAGGCATATGTCATTTTAGATATCTCGATAGGCCAATTGGATTGTCTAATAAGCAACATCACTATCGAGAACTATATATCTTATAGTAATGATGAAATCCTTCATCGAGGAATGGGAAACTATAAAGCCCTTCACATCACCGCATATTGCAAGGTGGCACATTGCCCAAAGTGCTTATTAATAATGGGTCAACACTGAATGTAATGTCTTTATCATGCTTAAACAAGCTCCTTATTGACACGTCTCATTTCCAAAATAATCGCACGATTGTGTGAGCATTTGATGGAACTTATAGAAACATTATAGGAAACATCACCATTCCACTCCAAATCGGTCTATCCACCTATAAAGTAGACTTCCATATGATGGATATTACTCCATCATATAATTGCCTATTAAAAAGGCCTTGGATTCACTTTGCAGGGGCAGTACCATCATCATTGCACCAATAGTTAAAATTCATCATTGAAAACAAAATTGTCAGCATCGAAAGAGAGGAAGATATTATTGCTGCTATCTCAACTGATGCCCCATAAATCGAACCCGATAAAGATTTTTCAAAACCTTTGTTTTACTTCTTTAAGTTTGTCAACGCCATTTATGTCAAGGAAGGGTTACCAATGATTGAGCCTGTTTTATTAAGGAGTGATCATATGGGTCTAGAGTTAACCATTAACAAAGGTGCCCGAGCTAGAATGAGATTCAAAAAATATCTCTAAGTAATGGTGAGAGCCCTAAAAGTTATCAACCAAATCAATTAAAGGAGATTGGTGTTAAAACCCAGTGCATAAAAAAAAAAGAAAATACGTTCAAAAGAACTATGAGAGAAGAATGGCCCGTCTATTGGGATAAAACTTGGGGTAGGAATCAATGTTATTTCCACCACTCTAGGAAAGTTTCTATCTAAGAGTATATGTGAATATCGACTCTGATGGTGTTGCATTCATACTAAATAAGGCATTTAGGGATTCTTCAATCAATGTGATCGATGAGCTTAAGATGTCAACCATAAACTGGGAGACTAGTCTGTGCTTTCCAGGATTTATTCTAAGTGTTTGAACTAAAACTGAGGTTCTTTTACTAGTCAAGTCTATTTCAAAGTAATTTTAGGAGCTAAACCTACATGTTTCTACGTAAGAACATTATAAGATCCTTTGTATGGGCATCTTTTTTTTTTTTAAGTTATCAATGAAAATGACTAAGCATTATGCATTTAATCTTTTGTGTCCCTTTTCATAGTTTTCCCAATCTTAGACCTTCCTCTACATTTTGTTTTACTTATATTGTTTTTTTTTTACATTTTTAAGTACCCGAATAGAAGTGACATGAATTTTCATACTGAGATTTTGGTTATCAATCTTACGCAAACCAAGGTAAAATAATTAGACTTTAACTTTGTACTTGTTAAATTTTGAAATTTATTTTTACAAATGTTATCATGGTCGAATTTCCCATTTTTAGGAAATTTTCAAGAAATTTCGTTTAATTTAGGAACTTGACCTTCATATATTTTTACTAATACTAGTGTGGTATTTATGCCAATGTGCGCTCTGAAAAATCATAAATATTCAAAAGAAAATTCATATTGGCATTTTTTACCTTTAGATATTTACTTGGCAATTTTGCTAATTATTTTTGAATTTTTCACTATATAGTGAGTATTTTGCTCACAAACTTTTTAGTGAAGACTTATTTCGAATCTAGGATTTTGATCTTTTTCATTATTTAAATTAATATTTTGAATATTTAATTCATTTTATATTGTATTTTTTAAAATTTTCCTAATTTTAAAACACGAACTTTTCTTTATTTATAAAATTATTTTTTTTGGAATTTTCTCAAGTTTTAAAGTTCAAAATTCTTTAAATACTTCCATTTAACCATCATTAAATTAGTTTTCCAAAAAACATTTTATTTTATGACTTTTGCATTTTTTAGAATTTTTTTAATTCCAAGATACGAAGTTTTCTATTCTGTAAATTTTTTGGTAGATTTTTTTAGTTTATAATTTTTAAAATTTTCTAAATACTATTATTTAATTCATATTAAACCACTTTCTTCAACATTTAATTTATTTTATGAGTTTTGTTTTGTTTTTTAGAATTTTTTCTATTTTCAAGATATAAAGTTTTCTACTCCGTAATTTTTTTGAGGGATTTTCTAAATTTATAATTTTAAAATTTTTCAAATATTATTATTTATTTCATATTACATTAGTTTTTCAAACTTATTTTATTTTATGAGCTTTACATTTTCTTTCAGAATTTTTTTATTTCCAAAATTTGAAGTTTGTACTTCATAAATTTTTTTGGGAAGATTTTTCTGAGTTGATAATTTTCAAAATTTGTCAAATATCATTGTTAAATTCATATCAATTCAATTTGTAAAAATTCAATTTATTTTATGAGTGTTTGTATTTTTTACATAAAATAATTTTTTTCGGTTAGGGTTTTTCTCATATAATTTTACAAGTTTGATATTTTTAATATTTTTTATTATATATAAAATTGTTTTTATTATTAGATTAAATTAAATTGATCATATGAAATTTTATTTTAAATACATAATTTTTAATTTTTACAATTTAATCCTTCTAACTTATTTTTATGGTATAATTTTATATATTATACAAATATCTTCCAAATTTCTCTAGACCTTGATGGTGTCATGCATGAAATCATCCACTAAAAGACAAATATAATTGGTTAAGGTCAAATTTAAATTAATGAAAATAAAAAAATCCAAAATAAATAAATAAATAAGAAAATTACAGAAATTGGTGGAATCCCCCCATCTTTCTGGAGCTAGTTCAAAAATACATATTCATGCTGATTAAGAGGTAAAAGGTAATCATATCCAATGGAAGCTACAACCATAGAAAAGTCAAGAAAATAAAGGAATCCATTTAGATTGAGTCTTCAACCTTAGTCTTTTATCATTAAACGGTCTTAGCAAGATCTTTCTCATATCCCATTATGTGAATTTTTGCAATCTAGAATTTTGAAAGGCAAAGAAACTCAGAAGAAAGTTCAAATGATTCTCAAAAGCAGAAAAGAAAAAGGATAAGGGTGTACCACACTTTATTAATTTTCTACAATGAGCTCTTTCCTTTACTCGCTCAAAATAAGATGATCTTCGCCATTCCAATAAAGCCTAGAAACCTCCCTACCTTGAGTGGGAATCACAAGTTGCTGTAAAATAGGGGTTGGATTTCATCATTTCAAGCTTTTAACAAAAAAAGAAAAAAAGAGAAAAAACCATTAGATTTTCATGTTTTTAAGGTAAACTCTTATACAAAAAATTTTGTTTTGTTATTTTCATTTTTGGTAGAAATGTTATTATTTTTATGTATATATTTTTGTGTTTTTTTTCTTGATAACTTTCATGTTATTTGTGTTGATTTATCCAACATTTATGTTTATTTTATGTATATTTTAGCTTGATAGAAATTATGACATGTATATATGGTGATATTTATGCAAGTATGTGATGAAAAATATTGTTTTGGTTGATATATACTCTGATCCAAAATATTTGTAGCCTTGAATAATTTTCATGCTTGATTTCATGAAATACATGGATATTTTGCAAAGTTTGAAAATTTTAGGGGCTTAAACATAATTTTTTCAAAATTTTGAAAGCTTTGGAAGGTTGGCTCTAAGCTTGTTTTAATTTGATTTTGATGATTTTGTGATGTTTTTATTTTATTTAGCTTATTTTGTAATATAGAAAATATAAGGATTAAATTGTAAAAATTGTAATTTTTTTTACTTTGGCCATTTCATCTTGGTCAAACCTTGTAGACAGCCTTAAAAGTGTTTTTATGCTTAATTTAATATATTTTGTAGACATCTTATATTGTCCGATAGGATTTAAGTGAAAGATGATAAAATCAAAAAATAAAAATAAAAACTAGGGGATGACTATTGGGTGCCATGTCGCCAAGCACTATTAGGTGACACAGCACCGAGTGAAAATTTTTTTTAAAAGGTCTAAAATGGCTATGGGCTGTATTAAAGAAAATATAAAAAATAAGGCATCAAAGGTCACTTTCATGGTGTCATCAGAGTCACTCAAATGAGTACCGGAACCAATTTCCTGTTGTTAGTGTCCAAGTTGAGGAAAATCAAGAAGCCAGAGGTAGATGTAAGTTTTATTGGTGCACAAGTATTGATATGAGGCTTTATGGTGCCAAAAATTTGAATTATCACATGTAGTATCGATACAATAGGGTTTGGTATCGATACCTAAGATATGATATCGATACCTAGCATGTCTGTATCGATACAAACCTTCATAGTAGCTCAAGTTGTGATTTTTTGCTAAACATATCGATACACAAGCATGAGTATCAATATATGCCTCTAAGTTTCGAGACAGGAAACATTTTTTGCTCTTAGTATCGATACACAGTTCATTGTATTAATACTCATGGGTAAAATTGCCTTGTGTATTGATACATAATGTTTTGTATCGATACATAAAGACACATTTGCCTAATTTAAGCCATTTTTCAGCCACTACACCACTGATTCAAAATCTAATTCAAACATGTTTCTTGCACCAAAAATCATCAAAATTCATACAGAAGCTTCATCTTTGGGCTTCTGATTGGATTTAAACAAAATCTTAAGGTCCAAATAGCCAATGACAAAGAAAATTTCATGACATTAGGCAATTCATCCAAGGGTAAGATTGAACTTACCTAATGCTCAGCTGAATAAAGTAGTCTAGATCCATTATTTTTGCTGAGCAAACCAATGGGTTTGCATGGCAGTTGAGCATTGTACCTTACCTTTGCATAAGGTACATGTACCAAAACCCTAAAATACCTTTACTATTTTATCTTTTGTCTTTATGGCCATATGGCTATATAAGCCAACCTTAGACTTAGCTAAAATAAAAAAGAAGAGATTCCCAGTAAAAAAACTCACTCATTCCTTCATTCCTTCTATTTTCCACTTCCACCAAAAATAAAAAACCTCTTCTCCATTTTTGGATCCCTTCAAAACCATCACTAAAAGTCTTTCCCAAAACCTTTATTTCACTCAGAGTCCTTCTTAAAACTCCTCTTTATCCATACCTAACTAAATAGCCCTTCTTTTTCATCACTCTTTTTCTGTTCATTCCAAAAAGATGAAGTTTAAAATTGATGTTCAAAGAAAAGGCTGAAGCTTGAAACTTTTGGTATATTTCCTCAACTTGACTATGCATGCTCTCTAATTTTTCAATATTTTCATTATCCTAGTGACCTCTCTATGTTACTATGACCCTTCTAACGTTCTCATGCATTATTGCTGCCTTATTTGTTGTAGTCTTAGAGTGTTGATGCTCTCTTGTTGCCTTAATGTTGCATGGTAGGCCAAACATCTTGTCTTTCATTCTGACATCAAAACAGCCCCCTTATCTATGCTTTTTCTATCATATCTTATCTATTTTCACATGCTTAATGCATGATAAATGTCCACCTTAACATGTCTTATGTATATTCATGCATTTTCTTGTGTTTTAAAAAGTATCATGACATAAAAATACTATCTTGACAATTTCAGCTTGTATTCTTTTGTTTAAATGAGTTCATACACATTATTTATCATCTTCTCAGATTTTTGTCACCTATTTCCATGTTAACATGTCATTTGTGTGTGTTTACATGTTTGTCCTTATTCATCTTAGTGCACGTTATGTTTTGTTTATGTTATTCCTGTCAAGATGCATGCTTGTTTGTTAAAAAATCTAATTTTCTAAAAGAAATCCCCAAGTTAAGTTCATGCTACCTCTAAAAGATAAAGAATAGCATGGACTTAATGCTTTCATAAAATTGGTCTTCTAATATTAGGGGTAGATAAGAATTTCAGCTTTGGATTCATGGTGAAATAAGTTTATTTTTCAAAGAAAACAAGGAAATCCTTTTTAATATTAATAGTTGATCTTGAGCCTCGTGTTCTTTTTAGTGACATGGTCAATAGGTTGTTCCATCATCCCAAACTACTCAAGATCATGAAATGAACTTGTGAAGCCCGTGTTACTTTCTATCACGGAAGTTCGAACATCCTAGACCAGAGCTTATCTTAAAAAAAAACCAGAATATCGAATAATCCCCTCTATTTTTGCTCTAACAGCACTGTAGTCCAAACTTGAAAAATCATTTTCGAACCATAAAATATTTCTTTTGATTTTTCTAATATTTTTTCCTAAAAGTGCATTGAATTAACTTTCTAAGATGTTTTATTTACCTTTGGATCATCTTACATAAGGGAGTTATGATTTTTCGAACCTTTACTATCTGAAGCCCTTGGAACCAATGTGCAACATTCTGTTTGGATCATTACGGCGCATTAGATGACTTTTACAAAATTTCCAAATATTTTTTTCAAGAAGTTCACAAAATTCTCTTTCTATAAAGGTATTATTCGTGATCTAACGATCTCGGATAAGCTTAGAATGATTTTTCAAATCCATCATGCCTTTTTAATTATACATCCTGCCAGTGCTAAGATGAACCTAACTACGAAAATTAATTTTGCCTAGTAAGTGATTTACTAGAATTTTTAGACTATTTTTATATTAAACCTTGTCGAGCCACCTTTCCAACAGTACCTTATTTACCCTCGAAGTCTTTGGGTACACCTAAAAAAAATCCAAAAAAAAAAGATGACATGATATGTCCCCTATTTTTGACCTAATTTTTGAATCTTCTTTTTTCAAGACATTCGGATGTCTTGAAATGCACTCAATTAGTCTACCCTACAACATCAACCCTTTATGACTCGGATCAAGATTGAAATACAAAAAAATAAGATTTCATATTAAAATTTTCACTACTGGAGATACTCTAACTTTACTACTCAAAGGGGACACTCCAACCTCATTTTTTAATTTAAATATATTTATTTGTTCCTTAACATTTTCCTAACTTTGAGGATACTCCAACCCCACTACTCCGAGGGGATACTCTAACCTTGTTTTCTTAAAAATGGGATATAAATTTTTTCTTTATTCTTAAATTTTTTATGACTCTACCTTAGGGAATACTCTAACCCTACCTCTCCAAGGGGATACTCTAACCCTGGTTTACCTTGAAAACACCTAAAATTTTCTTTCTTCTGGATGCCTTAAACTGCTTTAAAGAAAACCGTCTTCAAATTAGCATCGAATCCAAACCGGTCTCCAAAATTGTCATCTCGATTATTATTCAATAATCGAAGGCAATTATGAGATATATTTCGGTTGCCTTTTCCCTTTTTACATTCTTTTGTTTATGAATGCTTGTTTATGATATTATTACTTGTTTTCCTTTTGTAGTTATGCATTCATATTTAAAATTCATTTTCCACTAAAATTTACAAAGTGATATTTCATGTTGGTATCTCTCTAGTGCCTAATACAAAATACCCATTTTTTTAAAATCCAATTTGGACATCCTTTTCACAAAATCCTTATGTTCCTCACATCCTCGAGGTGCATAGGTGACCTAATTTTCTTTAAAAAACCTGGATTTCCATTTTCCAAAACTTCATGCATTAAAGAGGATTATATATAAATAGAGACCAAATAGGACTGATTTAACCAAGACCAAAGTGAGACACAGTTAGTAGGTATCGATTTCAGGCATCGCAGGGATGCTAGTCCTTCCCTGCGCTTAACCAACTCCTGAACCCAACCAATGAATCTTTGGACTTCGTAGACCTTGAAATTAGTGCTTCGAGTTTCGTAATTCGTAATATTATTTTTCATAGGCGTCTAATCTTGCCAGCCTAAAACAATCGATGGTAACTCCAAGTTTATAGCCACTTCATGGTGGCCATCCGAGAACAGTTGGATAAGCGACTCGTCCGACAGTCCCTACCCCTTTTACATTATCATGCCTAACCCAAATCTTGATCATGGGATAACTCAAAGGCTTGATCATAATCAACCATCATTTATTTTATGTTGAGCATGCTATGCCCTTCGGATCGTTCGAAGTTTTAAAGGTCAGGCACATGGTGATATATTTTAATATGTTTTATTCATTTTATACATTTTAGGGTAATTTTGTAATTTTAAAAAGTTCAAGGACTAATTTGTAAAATGTGAAAATTTGCTTTGTGGCCATAAGTGTTTGGCTGAATCATTTTCATGATTTTTGGTATGGTTTTTATGATATTTCATGATATTTTTTTGTGTTAATTATAATTATCTATTTTGTAGGGACTAAATTGCAAAAATGGAAAATTTTGTTTCAAGGCCATCCATGCTTCGCCTATTGCTCATGTATATTAGTGAAAGTGTTTTCACGTTTATTTTGATATGTATGAATATCTTTTACGCATTTTTCATCATTTTATGGCTATTTTGTAATTTTAGAAAGTTTAAGGGCTTATTCGTAAAATTGCAAAACCTTTTTTTCCAAAACCATAGGTACTTGGCTGAATTTATTATATGATCTTTGCTATGATTTCCATAATTTTTTTATGATGAATTTTATAGTTTAATTATGATTTTATTTTATATAGGGACTAAATTAAAAAGTTTGCAAAGTTTGGGAACCATTTAAAAAACCTTTGCATTTTAGACTTAACATTATATTTTTGACATTTTACAAATATTTCTAATATTCCTATGGTCTTCTGTAGGTGTGTAAAAAATTATTTGAACTTTTTCTATTCTTTCGGTTTTTGTTAGGGTACAAAATGCAATTTTGAAAGTTTAAGGACTTATTAGTAATTTTTGCATTTTAGGTTAATTTTGATTTTTACATTACCCATAAAGGGTACAATGGTCATTTCATATCATTTTCGAGTCGTCTAGGTTAATAGGGTACATATAGGTCAAAGGTATACCTTAAGGGTATTTTAGTAATTTTTAAAAACTAAGTCTTATGAAATCTTTAGGGTACTTTTATGTTGAAGGTGTATAACAAGAATAGGTTCGTCTGTTTATGATATTATCCAACCTCTGGGTTATTGAGATACATATACGTCATAATATACCCTAGGGGTATTTTGGTAATTTTTTTTAGAATTGAGCCTTTTATGATCACCGGGATACTTCTACATCAAAGGGTTATAATAGAGATAGGTTCTTCTTCTTATAGAGTCGTCAAGTCCTTTAAGGCTTATCGAGATACTTCTATGTCAAAGGTAAACCTTAGAGATATTTCAATAATTTATGTTAGAACCAAGTCCTACGTGATCACCGAGATATTTTTATGTTGAAGGTGTATAGTAGGAATAGGTTTATTTGTTTATAAAGTTTTAGAATCTTTAGAGTACCACATTACTTATATGTCGAAGGTACTCCTTAGTGACATTTCATTAGTTTCTTTTAGAACCGAGTCTTTTAGGGTCACCATGGTACTTCTATGTCAAAGGTGTACTTTAGAAGACATGTTAGTCATATCGATCAAATTTGTATCCTCAAAGTCGAGTTTATTATACTTTTTCTAAATCGAGTTTTATGATAATTATTAATATTGTTAATAAAATTAAAAATTTTGGAAATTAAAGTAATGTCTTCAATGTTCAAATAATGCATAAAATTTCTCCTAGTAAATAGAAGGATTCTACTGATTATTTTAATAATGAGATATCCTTTTAAAAATACGAAAATAGGGATTTTTTCATAAATTTTAGAAAAATAAAACTTTTTGTATTCCATCGATTTTCTAGCAAGGTATAAAAGATATTTTGATTTTTAAAACCTCCCGTATTCCACTGGTTCTCTAATGAGGTATGACAGAGAATGATAAAAGCTTTCATGTTCTTCTGGTTCTCCAAAAAGATGTGAAAGATATTTTGATTTTCAAAAATATTAAAAACCTAATTTTTTCAAACGAAATAATAAATTTGTTTTATAAAATTTTATTTTTAAATATGAGAATCATAATTAAATCAAATATTGAAATTGAATAAAAATCAAAATTTATATTAACACATGATTAATAAGGTATCGATTGCCAGGCATCATGAGAAGGTTAATCCTTACTTGTGATTGTAACCGACTACCGAACTCTTTAATTCGGACTATGGTGTGAGTGAAAACCTCAGAGTTTGTTTTTCTGGGTTTCATAACCTTAAAATATAAACTCAGACAGGTGACCAATCTCACCTAGTTAAAATAGATCCATGGTGACTCCAAAATAAATGGTCATTTTGTAACAACTATTTAGAGTAAAGTCGAGTGAGCGATTCATCTCGATAACTTAATCCCCATACGCAAAAAAAAAAAATAATATGAACATAATGTGGCCCCAAATAAAAGATAATAATGATATACGGATACATATATGAGAATAATAGGTACATTCGTCATTTTAAGTCGGGCTGGTTAGGATTTTATCTGGGCCATGTTATGACATAGGACATGCCCAGATTAGACACCAACACAGTGGCCCATAAACTGCCTTTCAAACTTGAATGCAAGCCCATATAACAAAAGCTTAGAAGGATGAGACTAGAGATGCTTCTAAAGATCAAAGAAGAAGTGAAAAAAAAAATTGAGGTAGGATTTTTGGAAGTAGCTAAATATCCAGAATGGGTAGCCAATATAGTCCTAGTTCCTAAAAAAGACGGCAAGCTGTAGATATGTGTGGACTATAGGGACCTAAACCAAGCTAGCTCAAAAGATAATTTCCTTTTACCTTGGATTGACACCCTTGTAGACAACACTGCTAAAAATGCACTATTATCCTTCATGAATAGGTTTTCAGGGTACAACTAGCTTAAAATCGCAGTTGAGGACATGGAGAAGACCACCTTCATGACCATGTAGGACATTTTTTGCTACAAAGTAATGCCCTTTAGCTCAAGAACACTGAGGCAACCTATCAAAAGGCAATGGTAACATTGTTTCATGATCTCATGCACAAAGAAATATAGGTCTATATGGATGATGTGATCACCAAATTGCCAAAGGAAAGTGAACACATTGCTAAGTTATAAAAACTATTTAAATAGCTTCATAAATACTAGCTTAAGTTAAATCCCGCCAAATGCACATTTGATGTCACATCCAATAAGCTATTAGGGTTCATTATAAGCAAAAAAAGAATAAAATTTGATCCAAACAAAGTCAAAGTCATTCAGAACCTGCCACTGCCTCAAACCCAAAACAAAAAAAAGTGAGGAGTTACTTGGAAAGGTTGAACTATATAACTCGATTTACATCTCAGCTGACCAACAAATGCGATCTAGTCTTTTGGATACTTTAAAAACAAAATCCTAGGGAATGAAATGAAGAATGCTAGGAAGCCTTCAATAAAGTCAAACACTACCTTTCAAAAACACCAGTACTTATGGCACCAATGCCTAATTGACCTTTAATCCTTTATCTGTCAGTTTTTAATAAGTCTATGGGCTGTGTATTGGGTCAACATGATCAGGTAAGAAGGAATAAGCTATCTACTATTTAAGCAAGAAGCTCACAAAGTGTGAAAATAACTATTTTGTTATAGAAAAATTATGTTATGCTCAGGCCTAGACAGCTCGAAGGTTAAGGTAATACATGTTGTACCATACCATGTGCCTGATCGCCAAACTTGATCCCATCAAATATTTATGCAAGGCCTTTGCCTTGTCAAGGAGATTAACCAAGTGGCAAGTCTTGCTCTCTGAATATGACAGTGTGTACATATACCAACAAGCCATTAAAGGTAGCACAATAGCAGACTTCTTAGTAAACTAAGCAATAAATGACTATCAACCTATGGACTTGGAATTTCCTCACGAAGACTTGACATTCATATCCTAAGTGGAAAACACTTCTAATAAGAGTTTATCTTGGAGAATGTATTTTGATAAAGCTTCAAATGCATTAGCGCATGAAATTAGAGTAATTCTTATCTCACTTGATGGAAACTACTACCCTTTCACCTCAAGATTAAACTTTGATTGTACCAACAATATAGCTGAATATGAAGCCTGCATCATAGGACTCCAAGTCACCATTGAAAGTGGCATTAAGACTCTACAAGTATTTAGAGAATTGGCCTAGTTATCTATCAACTAAAAGGAGAATGGCAAACATATGATGCTAAACTTTGATTCGTTACAAGAAGTTGATCTCAAAATTTAGAAAAGAATTTAATGATATCAATTTTTAGCACTTACTTCGAGAAGAAAACTAAATAGCTGACACCTTGGCCACTTTGTCATTTATGTTTAAAATCAATCAAGAATCAGATGTTGCTTCCATTTGAAGAGAACATTTATAGAACTCCAGCACATTGTTAGAATGTCAAAGAAGAAAAAGGTGGCCTGCCATGCTATCATGACATCCTTTGATATGTCAGAGATCAATAATACCCTAAATATGCTACCAAAACTAACAAGAGAATCATCCAAAGAATAGCTGCAAGCTTCATTTTGGATGGTGGAATTTTATACAAGAAAGGTTGGGATAGGTACTGCTCCAATGTGTGGATGCCTTTGAAGCCAATTGAATTCTCGAAGAAGTCCATGAAGGGATAAATAGCACGTATACCAATGGACATCGAATAACAAAATAAGTCATGCGATTCTCTTGAGAAAGGTTACATCGACTGCATTCAAAAGTGCCACAAATGCTAAAGCTACGTGGATAAAATCCATGTCCCATTGCACCTTTATATGTTATGATAGCCTCGTGGCCTTTTTCTCTGTGGGGCATGGACATGATCAAACTGAGCACTCTTAAGGTTTCTAGTAAGCACTGCTTGATTTTGGTCACTATTGATTATTTCACTAAGTCGGTTGTAATGGCTTCTTATGTCAACATCATCAAATTTGTTGTGTGTAAATTTATGAAATAGGATATCATCTATAGATATAGGACAACATCAAATAATGCATGTAACTTGAAAAACAAGATGATGCAAGTAATCTATTCCAAATTTAAAATTCAACATCATAACTTAATGCTATACCATTTGAAAATGAATAGGGTAGTCAAAACAACCAAGAAGAATATTAAGAAAATAGTCAAAAAGATGGCTAAAATGTACAAAGATTGGCAAAAAAAGTTACCATTTACATTACATGCCCACCACACAACAGCTCGAACTTCTGCATGTGCTATCCCTTTTGTTTTGGTTTATAGCATGGAGGTTGCTCTACCTATCAAGGTTGAAATCCCCTTACTAAGACTTTTGATGAAACATAACTTGAAGAAGATGAATAGGCCAAGATCCGATACAAACAGCTTAATCTCATTGAGGGGGAAAAAATGAAAGACATATATCATGAGCATATGTATCAAAAACATATAATAAGAGCCTATACCAAAAAGGTCTATGCTTGTTAGTTCCAAGAAGGTGACCTAGTACTTAAACAAATCATCTCTACTTATAAAGATGCTTGAGGATAATGGATTCCAAGTTAGAAAGAGCCGTACGTGTTAAAACGAGCATTTTTTGAAAGAGCCTTAATCTTAATTGAGATGGAAGGTAGCGATTTGCCTAATCCCATCAATTCTGACTTCGTCAAAAAATACTATGCCTAAAAGAATTCTAGGATAAAAACCTGAAAGGGCATTCTATCATTCTTTTTCTTTAAAAATAAAGAGAGAGCATCTAGGAAAACAAAAATTTTAGGTTGAAAACCTTAAACGTAGGCATAAGTGATCAAACTTTCCTTGAAATTTAACCCAATCTGTATCTGCCTTCTTTGACCAAAACACCAAATCATAACCTAACCAACCTATTCTACACTGATTTACTGTACTAAACCTCATTCTCACACATGCTTGGAGAAAAAATAATATCTACCTAACCTTGGGGCAACCATCTCATCATGGAGCAATCCGAAGAATCTTCCCATGAGTCGGCTAACACCAAAAAGATTGATTGCATAAGAAAGGCCTCCGAAAGCATTTAGTGGAAGACTAATGTTATCAGATTAAGGGCTTAATAGTTAAGAAAAGCAATCTTAACTTTTTTGTATCTTAAAATCTTTCATCACCTCAAAATTCAACATAACTTATACCCTTTTTTCTTTTGAATGAAATGCAATCACTTGATTTCTAGCAAAGTCCTTTTAGAATTACTGTATCCATGTTGCATCATGTTTATCACTTATTTGATAATGCTTGACAACTGAACAGAACTAATAATGGGATTTCTTAGCATTACTTTGAAAGATGAAACTTTGCAGGAATTTTGTTTCATGTCTAGAGACCAAGAATGAACCTTGGAACCTTAATCGATCTTACCTTTAGACCTTCATATCCTGAAAACATGGTTAAAACCTTCTCCCCAACAAACCCCACCCCAAAGATAAAGGTTAAGAATCGTTTTCCACTTGCCATTGAAACAATTGGGATTCAGATTAGTCTACCCAAACCACTAAAGATACCTTCTAAATTAAAATTGATAAGAGAAATCCTTATACTTTTTAGCAAACTCAACTTAACAAAAAGTCCTCAAACATAAGCCATTTAAGCTCAGGACTTTTTCTTCATAATCATAGGTCATCTGTACCTTCTAAAAACAACCTTAATTTTTAAAACCTTTAGAAATCTAAAACAAGGTTAGTGTATCTTGGGAAAAGAGATCACCCTATCAAACTTATTAAAGAACAAATAACTCAAAAGGCTAAAATTGATTGTTGGATTAGGCTTTTAAAATCATCACCTTTACATCATAAACATGCATTTGCATTCCCATGCATCATACAACAATTAACATCTTTTAGGTACAAACTCCTATTCACAAAAGTCAAATTAGCAAAAAACCTCAAGTAAAAATTTCTATTTTTTAAAAACGTCAATAGGCTCTAGGTAAGAATCTTTGACCTAATGAGCTCATAAATCAAAATGCCATATAGGAAAAGAATCTAAACTCATGTCGTTTAGTCTATAAAGAGTTGGATGCCTTTTTTCCTTTAATCTACAAAAAGCTGGATGATTTTTTTTCTTTTTAGTCCACAAAAAACTGGGAAATTTTTTCCTTTTAGTCCACGAAGAGCTGGATGCCTTTTTTTCTTTTAGTCCACGAAGAGTTGGATGTTTTTTTTCCTTTAGTCCACAAAAAGCCAGATGTCTTTTCTCCTTTTAGTCCATAATGAGCTAGATGTTTTTTTTCACTTTTAGTCCACAAAAGGCTTAACGCCTTTTTTCTTTAGCTCACAAAAAGCTAGATCCTTTTTTCCCTTTAGTCCACAAAAAGTTAGATTTTTTTTTAGTTCACTAAGAGCTGGGCACATTTTCTCTTTTAGTCCACAAAGCATTAGGCACCTTTTTCATTTAGTCCATAAAGAGCTGGACATCTTTTTTCCTCTTTAGTCCATAAAATGTGGGATGCCATTTTTCCTTTTAGTCCATAAAAGAGTTGTGCACATTTTTCCCTTTTAGTCCATAAAGAGCTAGATGTTTTTTTCCTTTTGGTCCACAAAAGAGCTAGGCACCTTATCTCCTTTAGTCCATAAAAAATTGGATGCCAGTTTAGTCTGTTCGTAAAGAATTGGGCACCAATCAAGTCTGTCCATAAAAAGCTAGATGCTAGTCAAGTTTATCCATAAAGACCATGCACCAATCAAGTCTATCCATAAAGAGCTGGATGGTAGACGAGTCTATTCACAAAGAGCCAAGCACTAATTAAATCTATTCACAAAGAGCCAAGCACTAATCGACTTTGTCTGCAAAGAGCTACCCACTTATCGAGTTAAAGTCCATATTAGCTAGAGCCTATCTAGGGAGGCAAAACCTTAGGAAAAAAACCAAAAGCCTAGCAGAGAAGCCAAACCTTACAAAAACTTACTCGAATTTTGGTCAAAATTGAAATATATTATGGTCATCAGGATAAAACATTAATCAAATTTCATTTTGCAGGCATTTAAGAAACATCATCCTACCCCAAACAAAATTATGTCCACTTATCTTTGCCCTATTCTTGATACTCAATAATGGCCAAAGAAGGGCAGTTGTTGACACCTCACTTTGTTTGAGCCATCATCTGAGGCATCAATTCTAGGCAGCCTTAAAGTCATTCAGATAAGAACGGGTCAATTTCTCATTATTTTCAATAGAAAGCCTAAGCTACACGCAAGTCACATTAGTGCATAAGTATTGATATAAAGTTTCCACAACACTAAAAATTTAAATTTTCACATGTACTATCGATACAAAAGGGTTTGGTATTGATACCTAAGGTATGGTATTGATGCTTTGCATGTTTTTATCGATATAGGCCTTGGTAATAGCTAAAAACATGATTTTTGGCCAAATGTATCGTTACCAAGCAAGAGTATCGATAAAAGCCCTTGTAGTATCAATACTGGTCTTAAAGTCTCGAGACTGAAAACATTTTTTGTTTTTGGTATTGATAAAAACTTTATTGTCTCGATACTTATAGGTAAAATTTGCCTTATGTATCGATACAAAATGTTTTATATCAGTACACCAAGGCATTTGTGCCCAATTCGAGCCATTTTTTAGCTTTTATACCATTGATCTAAAAATCTAACTTAAATATGTTTCTTGCACCAAAATCATCAAAATCCATACTAGGCCTTAGCTTTGGACTTGTGATTGGATTTAAATAAAATTTTGAGGCCTATATAGCCATGACAAAGGACATTTCATGACATTATACAAGTTGCTAAAGGGTAAGACTGATTTTTCTCAATGCTTAACTACATAAAGTGTCCTTGATCCATTGCTCTTTCTGAGTAAACCAATGAGTTTGCATGGCAGCTGAGCACAATACCTTGTCCCTGCATGAGGTACATGCACCAAAACCCCATAATACCCTTGCCTTTTATAGTTTTTGTCTTCATATTCATATGTCTATATATGCCAACTTTGGCTCAGCTGAGACATAGGATACAGAGACAACACAGAAGCCTACACACTACACTCACATTCTCATTAAAAAGTACACACTTTTATGCATTATTTTAATATTCCTCAACCACTAAAAAACCAAAAACCCTTCTTTATTTTCGTAACTCCTTAAAGCCACCACTAAAAACCATTCTAAAACCCTCCATTCCACTTATCATTCTTCTTAAAACTCCCTTCCATCAACACCATAACTAAAAAGTCTCTTCTTTTTGTCACTCTCTTGTTAAACATTCAAAGAAGGAAGAAGGTGAGTCCAAAGTTGTTGCTCAAACAAAAAGGCCAAAGCTTTAAGCTTTTGGCATATTTTCTCCCTTGACTCTACTTATTTTTTTATTTTTTAGCATTTACATTATCCCAGTGACCCTTTTAATGTTACCATGACTCTTCTAAGATTCTAATGCATTATTGTGGCCTTGCTTGTGGAGTCTTACCATTTTAATAAACCTCTTAATGCCTTGATGTTGCTTGGATGGTCCAACATGCCGCGTTTTATTTGCACTATCACAATAGTCCCTATTCATGCATTTTTTTATCATGTTTCATCCACCTTTACATGTTCAACTGACAGTTGAATGTTCATCCTAACATGTATTAAGCATATTCATGCATTTTCTTTCATTTGGTAGGTTTTATGGAACTAAAATGCCATCTTGAAAATTCCAACATGTTTCTTTCTGTTTAAACATGTTCATATCATTTTTCGTAGCATGATTCTTGATATCATTTATGAAGTTAATATGTCCAGGCATTTTTTCTACTATTTCCTTGCATTTTTACCACTTTTCCTTGCCAAAAGTCATCTTTTGGTTTAAATGTTTCATGTATGTTCATCTTTATGCATATCATATTTTGTTCTTAACAAGTTTGTTTGTTGACTATAAAACTATGATTTTTAAGACAAAACCCCTAGTTAAGTCTATGCTACCTCTAATTGATGGAGAATAGCATAGATTTAATATTTTTATTAAAATGTTCTTCTAATCTTGGGGACAAATCAAACATTCCAAGTCTGGATTCGTAGTGGAATAAGCTCAAAAATGCATTTTTTTGGAAAATGACCCCTTATTTGTTAAAAAATATTACGCTTTGATCTTGAGTTTGATTTTTTTACTTGTGGCATTATTAGCGGGTTGTCTCATCATTTCAAACTACTTTGGGATTACGGAATGAATTCTCGATGCTCATGTCACCTATGCCTTTCAATCATAGATGTTAGGATGTCTTTGGCTGGAGTTTAGTTCTAAAAAACCCAAAAATATTGAAAAACTCTCTTGTTTTTACTTTGGCAGCATTATGCCTGCCATTTTAAAAAAAATTTGAGACCAAAAACATTTTTATGGAATTTTTTTTTATATTTTTTCTTGAAAGAACATCGAATTAGCTTTCTAATGGTGTCTCGTTTGCACCTAAACCATTTCGGATGAGGCACTTATGATTTTTCAAATCCTCACTATCTGGAACCCCTAAAACCAACAAATTGCATTCTATTTGGGCCATTTCAACCCATGAGATGATTTTTTTGAATTTTTTAAATATTTTTCCTAGAAAATTTATGAAATTCCTTTTCTAGAAAGGTATCATTTGTGATTTAAAGATGCCTTTCTAGAAAAGGAATTTCCTATCCTCTGTACATGCTATTAGTGTCAAAATAAAACCAACTTTGAAAATTAATTCCACCTAGAAAACTATTTTCTAGGATTTTTGGAATATTTTTACATTAAACCTTATTGAGTCACCTTTCCAAACCTCACCCAGCTTTTAACACTTTTGAATTTGCCTAAAATAAATTTGAGAAGGGGGACAATGTGATGCCATCCCTTGTTTTCAGCATTAGTCAAAATTAGTTCATTTTTTTGAATCCCCACTCAAAGGCATTCAAATGTCTCTTAGTTTTCCTAAACCATCATTATTGAGATGTTCAAATGCCTTGAAGTGCATCCAATTGATTCCTCATGGAGTCATGTACTCCAACATTAACCCTCCAAACTCAAATCAAGGCTAAAATAAAAGATAATTTTAATTAAATTCTCGTTTCTATTCTCAAAATACCTTTTTCCTAAAAATATTCTTTTTCTCCATAAACACCAAAATTTTCATTAATGGGGATACTCCAACCCTACTTTTCTAGGGAATACTTGAACCTCGCTTTTCATTTGAAACTAAATTTTCTCCCTCTCAGATCTTTTCGGGATTTCTAATCAAAACGTTTTTTAAACATAAAATTTTCACCTTTAAGGATACTCCAAACCCAGTATCCGAGGGGATATTTCAACCCCGCTTTTCATTCAAAACTTGAATTTTCTCTCTCTCTTGGATCTTTTCAAGATTCTTATTAAACCTTTTTAAACATAAAATTTTCACTTTTAGGAATATTCCAGCCCCACTCTCCAAGCAAATACTCTAACCCCACTTTTCATTTAAAATCTAAATTTTCTCTCTCTCGAAACTTCCCAAAAGGTCTTTTGATCAAAACCTTCTTTTGCACGCATCCAAAGTCATCACTATTGGGGAAACTCTAATCCTACTTTTCAAAATTCACCGAAAATCCTAGATTTACTAATCAAAACCTTTTTTTTTATCCTTTACGTTACCACCAAATCGAAACATGTCTCAAAATTGTCATATTGTCATTCTAGTTATTCCTCAATAACCAAAGACAACTACAAGATACATTCTGATTGTTCCTCCTTTTATATGTTTATTTATGTGTTTATTTTTATACAACATTAATAAATTCTTTTTCATCTTACTAACATGTTTCCCTTTGTAAGGGCCATTGCGCATTCATATTTTAAAAATGTTTTCAAAAATTACAAGGCAATGTTTCGCATTGGTATCACTATAGTGCCTAACACTAAATATCTAAATTTTTAAAATTTAATCTAAACAATTATTTTCATAAAAAATCCCTATGTTCCTCACACCTTTAAGGTGATGCTTAGGTGATCTAAAGCTTTTTTCAAAACCTGAATCTACAATTTTCATAAAAATATATGCATTAAAAGAGATTATTTCAAAATAATGATAAAAACCGATTAAACTAAAACCAAAGTGAGTCCTGGTTAGCAGGTACCAATTTTGGGCATTGTAGGGGTGCTAATCCTTCCCTATACATAACCAACTCCCAAACCCAATCAATGATCTCTAGACTTTACAAATCTAAAAATTGATGTTTCAAGTTTCATATCTCGAAATATTATTTTCAATAAGCATTCGATCCTACCTAGCTTGAAATAACCAATGGCAACTCTAAATTTATGGCTACTTCATGGTAGCCTTCTAAGACTAGTTGGATGAGCGACTTGCCCAACAGTCTTTCTTCCCTTTATATTTCTATGCCTAACTTAGATCTTGATCAAGGGATAACCCAAAGGCTCTAACCAATATAACTGCCCCATATATTTTTATGTTGAGTGCACTCCCTTTGGATAGCGAGAAAGGACATGCGTTGACTAATGACTTTATCAAGTTAATCAAAACTAAAAATGTATGAGATAAGTCTCCAACATCTAAGAGTGGTGTATTTTCTCCGGATCACTTATTCATCTATGTACGCCTTATGTCATACCCAAAATCACCTATCTATAGTATCCATCAAAATGGACCACTTCATGATAAAACCAAAGCATGACACTCCCCTTACAAGATGACTTGGTATCATAAGTCTAAGGATTATTATACATGACTGGGACATGAGAACATATTCCATAAACACTTGAATGACTAACATCGAATACAGTTCTCACATAAGCCATGCTCAGTAAACTTGTTTCTATAAAATAAACACCCACATGCCAGCCTAAGTATCCCTTATACTTTAACCTAAAATATCGATTGCTTACTTCATAAGTAAAAAGGCATAATAAGTGATAGTCTTGGAGCATTCCTAATGCCTCATCATGGCAATACAATGTCTAAGAATAGTTTTAAAAATATGGTTTTGATGCATATAGATCCTATAATTTAACTCACTATATTTTCTTTACAAGGCCTTATATGTTCAATGGGCTTCATTTAATTAGTGGTTTCATAAGTCTTATTTATGCCATTAACATGAAGGAAAACCTTGTATCATTACTATACAGTGATGTTTTTGCTTTATTGAATATATGACCTTAAGTCCAATCTGATTGGCTCTACAACATATTTTACTAACATTATCATGACTACCCAAATGTTGAAAAGTCAAGAATAACCTCAAAGAAATCTTTTAGTAACTAGCCTATTAGTGCAATTCAGCCTATCACCAAACATCTCAAAAAGATCATGAGCATGGTTTAGTATCTACTCATGTCTTAATCTATATTAGTTCTTGTAGCATATGGTTAACCTTAAGAATTTGGAGCGTCGTAATGTGCCCTAAAAAACTTACGCATTATCTAACTTTGGAGAAAGAATTATGTTTTTGATTTGGCGGTGGGTGATTATAGAAGCAAATTTCTCATCAGATTATTCTTATATAGCTACTATGAAATAGCCAAGCAATTCGAATCATTAATCATTTAGGCTAGATATGATTGGATACCTATTAAAACTAATCCCTTTAAATTTTGAAAACTCATTTTAAAGGATTGTTTTTATTGCATGAAAATCGAAGTAAAAGATAGGGTTGAGACTTGATTACCCTTAGGGAATGATTAAATACCTCTATGACGCCCTAAATTGGTATCATATAGCCGTATATTATCTTAGGTTTGGTTTTTTCATCTTTAATTGTTAGCATTCAATTATAATCGTCTAAATGCTTCAATGAATTTTGAACTTTGAAACCCAAGTTTTACAAATCCAAAGTTTGCTATGCTCTCTGCTTAAGAAAATTGCAAGGCATAGAGTTTCATTAAAATGATTTTTTTGGGTTTGATTTGAAAAGGGCATTTTTTGGATTTGGCACCCTTCAACATCTTCCCCATTGAGTATGATAAAGGCATCAAGCTCAAAATATTGCCTCAATTATTTTCAAAAAAAAATTTAAATAAAGTTCCATGGATGCATTGTCATCACAATCAAAAAAAGAGATTAGTAAAAGCACATAATCATCACAATAGATATCTCATAAAATATTCAAAAAGCAAGGAAAAAAGGGTCGATTCAGAATGTATATCTTAATTATTTTCCATTATTTAAGGAAATAATTGATTGACTATTAAGAGAGGAGCTTAGACTTAAATGATGGTCACAAATAAAAATCAAGTAAAGATTGGATAAAATGTAGATAAACTAAGAGAAACTTGATTTTTTGGAGGATTTTGAAAAAAAAACAAGGTTGTAAAATTGAAATGAGTAAGAATTAGTGCATAAAATGAGACATTTTCTTAGAATTTTTGAGAAAAATGGTGGAATTTAAGATTTAAATCAAGAAAAATTTATAATAAAACTTGAATGGATTTTTCAAAAACCATTGAGCATTAAATTGTAGTCAGATTTCCATACAAGTGCACATATAATATAGAGATAAAGTAAAGCATCGTTCCTACAAGGAATTGTACTAAAATTAATTAACTACTAATATTAAAATAATTTAATCTTATCCAAACATCTACTTAAAATATTGTAAAGTAAAATTAAAATTGAACTAAAATTAACTAAATAACAAAGAAAATAAATAAGGTTTACTTAATCAAAGCCTAGGATTATAATTTCCCTCAACACTTCATTTAAACATATTTTATCCCTTTAACTTGACTAATGATAATAAGTTAAACATTTACGATATTCCTATGTAAATTGAATTAAACAAACTTATTAAGCTAAAATTTAATTACTTATGACATGGTCATATATTCCTATCCTACATGTAGATCAATTCATCCTAATAAATAAAATTGAAACATATGCCATTTAATCTAGGTCTATACATAAAATTTCCTTTCCCAAGTTCATTAAGGTTACCAAATTAATTTAATTGGTTGCTAAACAATCAGAAGCAATAAAAAACAAAATTGAACATTTAACTCAAATATAATAAATTCAATAAAATATACATGCTTAGTTTCATTACAACTCTAGAAAAATAAATTATTTTATATTGATTAAATAAAACATAAAACACTGGAGTTTCACCATCATAAATATTATAATAAAGATAAAAAGATTAAGAAAAGAGAAAACTAAGAGTTGTCAGTTCTTGGTCTTCAAGCTTCTCCTATCCTTCTCCACTTGCAAAGTCCTGATAGTTGCACTCCTCTTCAGAAAACTAAAAAAGTAAAAGCTATAAAGTATTTTTTATGTATCTAATTCTAATCCTAAGAGTCCTATATATATAGCCAAAAATCTGGAGAGAAACTTGGTAAGCAAGTAGCTTGAACAGTTTGTTTTAGGAAATTGCAAGAATGAATCCACTTTGTTTGATTGAGTCCACGTAGTTCTTTGAGTCAACTTTACTTCTTGATTAAGTTGTTGCTCTTTTGGAAACTCTGTTGGGATTTACCTACATAAATACAAAAATACTTAAATAACTAAGTAATTAAAATATAAAGAAAGTAAATAATACTAAATTAAAAACTACTAAAAATAAATAAAATATAAATAAAAGTCTCTAAGATTTAGCTACTTTAATGCACATAATCAGACTAAGTAACATTATTTTAGTTATCATAAATCGAGCCTTAAATGACCGATGCATGCAATAATACAAATCAAACTCATTTCGAGGCATTCGAGCACCTTAAAAGAATAGCAATATAAAAATGCATTATGCCCTATTCTAGAAAATAAGGGACAACTCACCCATCTGCCTTCCTGAATTTATTTGAAACTTAAACGACCCCCAAATAAGGCAAATGACAGCTCATTAGAAAGGTAGTTCAAAAAGGTTTCATTTAAAATAGTTACAAATCCCCAAAAATTGATCCTAAGGAGGAAATATTTTTTAAATGTAGCACTAGCAGCATAAATAAAGGAATTAGAGCTAGGATATTAGAAAAATTGCCACATATTTATTTAGACCCAAAAAGTCACAAATAATAGATTCTTAGAAAGGTGATTCCATGTATTTTGAGGAAACAATATTTAAAAATTTAAGAAAAATACCTTGGTGGGTTGAAAATGGCATGTCATTAGTGTTGGTGACTAAATTTGGGGGTTCCAAATATCATATGATTGAAAATTCATAACTCTTTTGAATAGACTCAAAAAATCACATATGATAGCTCTTTGGAAAACTAACTCAAAATTATTTAAAGCAAAATTCCTTAAAAATTTCCAAAACTTTGTTTGTTGCATGAAAACAATTTTTCAATCCTATTTAGTCTTACTGCTAGTAGCTAAAAATAAAGAATAGAGCTTTTAGGTCATATAAGTGTAAAATATAATTCAAACATTCGAATGTTTGAACTTGAGGGCCCATAACAGTGTGCTAATGAGTCCATCCCAAGTAAACGAAGTTATGGCATCAGAACTATGTACTAATCACATAACAAATCATCTAATGATTTCTAAATAGCCATTGAGCATTTGAATGCTCTTTAGCCTTTACCCATAGCATTTTCCTCATGGAATACTTGTCTTAGGCACACATAAGGCATACAAAATGCCATTTTCCTGGCTATAATAGCCTTAAAACATTAGTCATTTATCATACAATACCATTCACCATTGACCCTTTAAGACTCTAAAACAAAATTTTAGATTAATTAACTCAAAAATAACTAGAAGTGGTTGTAAAATTGATTTATACAGCCTTTTCCAGCCATGAATCTAAGCATTATAAGGTTTAATTTACTTAACTTAATAAAACCAAATGATAGAAAAAGCATAAGCCATGGTTAGCTTATGATTTAAACTAACCATGACTTATCTTGGGGAGGCTTTTGAAAATTAGATTTTTTAACTCAATCAGTAAATATTTGTGAAACATTTCATGAACTTAAGCATACCAAATGGCAACGAATAACCAAAGACATGTTATGGAATGAACATACAAGCATTTCATCAACCATATGCCAAAACATGCTGAATATGAATCCTATGCACTGGACTTGGGTGGGTAAATTTATTTTTTCTATAGTTGAGACTATGTTGTCGGAGTGAATTGCACACTCGACTTAACCCTAAATGGCCATTACAAAATAGCTAATTGACTTGGTGTGGCCACCATTCTATATTTGGTGAAATAAGATTGGTTACATGTGGAGTTTGTCTTGTAAAGGTTTTGTTTAAGAGTAAATCAAGTTTTTATTATTTTTAAAAGCAAAATATTTTCCATATCTCACTAGAAAACCTAGTGGAATACAAATGTTTTATTTCATGTAATTTAGAAAATTCCAATTTACCTTTTCTAAAAAGGATATCCCATTATTAAATATAATCGATAAAATCCCTCCCATATGTTAAAAGAAATCTATAGACTACTTTGACTCAGGGATATTACCTTGGGTTTAGAAAACATGTATTTTATTTAAAATTAAGACTTCACACAGAACAAAAAAGATCTAGGACTTGGTTTCGATGGAATGTACAAAACCAATCCTAATGACTCATTTTTTATGGAAATATGAAACTCAACTTAAAAAGCTCGATTTCAATAGAAACTATAAAACTAAATCTAATAGACTCAATTTTGACGAAAAGCATGCAACTAAACTCAAAAGGCTCAGTCTCGATAGCAGTTACAAAACTAAACCTAACAAATTTGATTTTGACGAAAGATATGAAACTAAACTTAAAAAGGCTTGATCTTTATAAAAGGTATGGAACTAAACCTAACAGGCTTGGTTTCAATAAAAGGTATGAAACTAAACTTTAAAAGGCTTAGCCTTGACAAAAGGTACAATAATTATAGAAAAAAAGAATTTTTTTTGTGGTTTTAGTGAAAATGTGTAGAATTTGATTTAAAATCAAGGAAAAATTTCTTGAATTGAATTTTTTGAAAAATCATGGAGCCTTGAAACAAGCCTTAGTTGACTTAAGCATGACTTATAATCCTCGCATGATATTAATCGAACTTATTTCGAGGCATCTGAATTCCTTAGAATAGTAGAAATATGGAATCCTAATTTATGCTCTGTGTTAGAAATAGGGGATAGCTTTGCACTATTAGACTTCCTATATTTATTCTTGATTCAAATGAACCTTAAATGAGGCAAATGATATGGGCTGGAAAGGTAACTTCATAAGGTTTCATCTAAATATGGTGAGAAATTTCTAAAAAATAGTTTCCTTGATGAAAATATTTTTTTAAAGGCAGACTCGACGCAGCACTTATAGCAAAAATAGGGGAACAAGTATAGCAAACTTTGAGAAATCATTATGAATTCATTTAAACTCAAAAAGTCACAAATGATATAATATTACAAAGATAATTATATGTAATTTAAGAGAAAATTTTTCAAAAGTTCATGAAAAATCCTTTGGTGTGTCAAAAATAATTCATAATGGGTAATGGTCACTAGGTTCAAGAGTTCCAAACTATATGTGATCAAAAATTCATAACTCCCATATATGAACTCCAAACAAGAAAAACAAAAGCTTGTTGGAAGGCTAATTCGACGCTCGTTAAGGGAAAATTACTTAAAAAATTATAAAAAATCATTTAAAGCTCAAAAAGATTTCTTCAATCTAATATACTATTGCTGCTAGTAGATAAAACATGGCATTTACAATTTTGGGTTAGCTAAGATCAAATTTTGTTTTGAACATTATAGTCTGATCGTAGGGGTCCATGGTGGTAGGTTAACGAGTCCATCTAAGTCCCCGAGTTAGGATACACCTAAACCATTCATTAATCATTCCAATCATCAAACACAACTAACCATAAGACTCATAAGCAAGGCCCTAAATTAAGTAGTTTGAAAATCAATCTAACGCAAGCTTAAAATAAAATATTTTTGGCCTTTTCAAGCTAAGAATCCAACAATTAGAAGCATGATTTACTCCAATTTTGATAGCATAAAATGGTAGAAAACATGAGCCATGGTTTGTCATTGTTTAGACTAATCATAACACATCTTGGAAAAGTGTTTTAGATAAATAGATTTGTCATTTAAAGGCACATACTTCATCAAGCATTTCATTAACATATCATCAAATCCATTAAGATATAGCAAAAACTGCATGTAGAGGTATTTCATCAAACATGGCCTAAACTAAGCATGCTAAATGGTAAGAATCATGAACAACAAGCAAGATGTATATAAATATGACATGGAGCATCATATGGTAATCCAAACTATGGATCAAAGCACAATGACATATAAATATATGGTAGGCCAAAATGTAAAGTGAAAAATAGAGGGATTTTAGTCACTCAAATATCCAAACACACGTAAATAATATTAAACACATCAAAATCAAACAAAAAATGCATGAGACTTTTAGTGGTTGCCAAGCATGGAAGGCTCACTAAAATAGCATGATTATGTAGCCAAATAAAAACAAAAACCAAAACAAAGAGGTTATAACTCACAGTTTTATTTTCTTTTTTATTTTTCCTTTTGTTAGCATTTACCTTAGTTTTCTTTTGCTTTTTCTCTTCTTTGATGGAAAATCCTTTTTTTGGTAAGGTTTTTTGATTGAGAGAATATAAGAGAGTGAAGTAAGTGAAAAAAAAAATCAAAGAGGGACTATATAGGCCCGTTTAATGCCCTTTTTAAGGGGTATTTCATTGCCAAGCATGGTCCCTTAGTCCTCGGCAATGTGTTTTCAATATCCTATTGGCTAAGGTTTCTTAATCTTAGGGAATATAATAGACATGTGAATCCACTGCCATGGACCCCTAGGTTGTACATTTGCATGTCTAAAGTCTAATTCAAGTTTAGATAACCCGAAACCATAAGTTCCCATGTTTTAGGTATTAGAAATAGTAGCAAGTCAAATTGAAAGAATTTTTTACCCTTAATGAATTTTTAAAATTTTTTTAATGATTTTTTCCTAAAGTGGCATCGAATTAGCATTCCAACAAGCTCTCATTTTCTTCATTTTGAGTCTGAATGAGGGAATTATGATTTTTCAATTGCACCCTATTTGGAACCCTTGAGCCCAATGATCAATGCCCAATACAAACCATCTTTTACACCTAAAGGATTTTTAAAGAATTTTTAATATTTTGCTTTGAAATACATCAAATTACCTTTTTGATGATATATCATTTACAACTTTCTAAGTTTAAAAAAAATTCAAGGTAATTTTTCAAATTTTAATGCACATATTCCCTTGTACTTGCTATCCACTTGATCAAGTTTGACCTTAAAAATTATTTTATCCTAGGATGCAGTTTTTTAAGATTTTTTTACTATTTTTAAATGGAACCTCATTAAGTTACAATCTTAGAAAATATAAAGATAGAGAATTATTTGCCGTAAGCCATGCTAGCAGCTTAGATTTCATAAATCTTCCCTTTACCTTTAATCTCCCTTGATTTAATAATAAAAATACCAAATAACATGACTTCCCCTTTGTTTTTTCTATATGTCGTAATCTCCCTTTAAAGAAGTAAAGAGATAGCATAGTTGGCTTCAGGGGGAGATAAAATGGCTCAAAAGTGATTAAAATCACTTATATTAGATGGTAATACAAGGTTAGATAGCTACGGTGACTGTTTCCAATGTTGGTCCTATTGTAGTTTCGTCTTTGGCCTACTTGGACTAGTACAAATTGGGCCTAAGTAACTTTTGCTCATATTCGGTTTATAAACCCATTCTAATTGTAATTTCTACTAATCCCCCTTATGTGTGTGACCCATTAGGCCCCTACCATATTGGCAATAAATATAAATTACTCAATTAAGAATATTTATATTTATAGACCAGGATTGGCATCTAGTAATGCATCATGGCCACCCCACTTGCAAGGAGTGTTAATATGGTTTTGACAAGCCCTTCAGTGTATGTTATCTCAATAAAATTAAACATTTTACCATATATCCCGAAAATAGAAAGAACATGGTTCAATGCTTACTCTTAACCCTTTCCGTATTAGTATCCACCCTTATATGTTAACTTCATAATCAGTATTGCCTTGGTCAAGGACTTTGAGTTAACATGGGCCAGGCACATGTGAGATATGTCCCCTTGGCAGACACCTATTTTTTGTTAGGCTCTTTCCTTGGCAATCCTAAAATATCCTAGATCAATAATTACGTGCTCATGTTGATGAGTCAGCCTACTCCAAGTGGAATGGACATTTTCAAGATCATTTTTAATCAGGCCTAATTGACCGCATATGCACGTGATGAAAAAAATACAGTTTCGAGGGTTGTAGAAAATAAATCTTGAATTAAAAAGATAAATATCAAGGAAAAAATTTGTATTTAAATTTATTTTTTAGAAATTTTGAAATTCCTTTTTGTATATGATGTTGTGGTCAAATTTCTCATTGTTAAAGATTTTTGAATATTTTGTATCAAATTTTTGGAGTTGACTGTCATATGTTTTTACCGATACCAATGTAGTATTTATGCCAATACTCATGCGAAAAAAAATATTTAAGAAAAAATTCTATGCTGGTATTTTATACCATGAGGTGTCGAGTTGTCAAATCTATTTATTAAATATGAATTTTCCATAATACCATAAGTTTCATGCTTACGAAATATTTTTCCATTAAGATTTATTTTGAATTTTAGTTTTTTATCTTTATTATTTTTATATAGTAATATTTTGAGTAATATGTTGAATTTAATTCATTTTTATAAATTTAAGCATATTTTTGAAATTTTCATGATTCCAAAATACAAACTTTTCTTATTTGTAAAATTTTTCAAAGTTTAGAATCTTAAATATTTTCACATATTTCAATAAAATAACTTGAATATAGCTTTTTAAAATTCCAATTTATTTTTATTAAGTATCAATTTTCTTTTGTAAGGATTTTTGCTTGTAAAATTTTATGAGTTTGAAAATTTTAATTGCCTTTTTCTTGCACATAAAATTTCTTAAAATTTTGTTTTTGAATTTTTATATGGAAACTTTATTAATTTATTTTCTAATAGGCCAAAATTTATTTTTTTTTTCCATTTCATGGGCTTTCCAACAAGCCCAATAAGCCCATTTTTATTTTTTTAACAAGCCGAACGAGCCTATGTTGATTAAATTTTTAATTGAATTTGATGTGTGAAATTTTATTTCTTGAATGCATAATTTTTATTTTGTTGCAATTTAATCCTCATTATTTGTTTTGATCCAATTTATATTTTTTTCTTGTCTTATCTTTATCATCATGAATTCTAGAATTTTCTTGATAGCTCATGCATGATGAGCTTGACAAAATGACAAAAGTTAATTAATTAAGCCTTATCAAAAACCAAAAAAAAATATTAAAAGTAAAAAAAAAATCATAAAATAAAGAAAAACAAAGACTTTCTGCCATGAGGGATTTTATCCTTCTTGGTCAATCCTCCCTCTTTATAAATAAAGGGAAGGAGCTTTCATATAAAAAAAGAATGCTTCCATAGCAAAAAACAAAAAAACCAAAAAGTATTAAGTTTTTCAAGCTTTTAAGGTAGTTTCACTTGGAAAACTTTTGATTTTTCTTCATTTCAAGCATATCTTATTCTTTTAGTGAGCTTAGTGATTACTTCGGCTCATGGATTTTGATCCATATTGAAAGGCCAAGTATGAAAGTATGATCAAACTTTCTTGATTTAATTGTTATTTTAATTTTTATTAGCAATAATTTGAATTTTATCATGAAAATACATCTTTTGTTGTGTAAATGATGTTATGATATTATATGTATAATTTTGTGCTATTTTCCTTGGTATTTTATGTTGATTATTGATAAAGTTTGTTTACATGTTCATATTTTATGATTTTCATACATATTGATAATGATGTGAGCTTGGTAGAAATATAGATATATGTTGATATTCATGTAGCCATGTTGAAAATTGTTTTCTTAATTGTTGTTGATAATGATTGTGGCTTTTATATAAATTTTCATGCTTTTTTTAATGTTTTGGACTATTTTGTAATATCTGAAAGTTATAATGATCTAGAAATAAATTTCCCAAAATTTTTTAAGGCCTTAGATAGGAATTTCCAAGTTGACCTAATCTCGTATGTATGATTCGGTGAATTTTTTTAACTTTTTGGTGCTATTTGATAATTTTAGGAAATATGGGGACTAAATTGCAAAAATTAAAAAAAATTTCCAAGGCTATCCAAGCTTGGCCAAATCAGTTATAAGACTTTTAGAGGGTGTTTTCATGCATTTTTGACGTGTTTAAATGCATAAAATGCATTTTTAGCCTCTGGAGGGCTTTTTTATAAGTTTAGAAAGTTTAAGGGTTTATTTGTAAAAATTAAAAAAAATTGTTCCAAGGCCAAAGGTATTTGGCCGAATACTTCATATGATTTTTGTTATGTTTTCCATATTATTTTAATGTATTTGATGTTTGATTTTGTAATTTATTTCACGCAATGACTATTTTGCAAAGTTAGAAAACTTTGAAGTCCATTAGGAAAGCCTTGCATTTGTAGGGTTAAAAAAGTTATTTTTCACATCAAATTACCTATTTAAGGTATTTTGGTCATTTAAAAACACTTCTAGCACATTTAGCCATTTTGAAGCTAAAATGTAATTTTGAAAAATGTAAGGACTTATTAGTAATTTTGTATTTTAGGTCATATTCAATGTCAAAGCTGCCAATTTAGGGTAAAATTGTTATTTTATATCATTATTGAGTCCTTGAAGTACTGGCATACTTTTATGTTAAATGTACACCCTAAGGGCAGTTTAGTAATCTATATTAAGACTAAGTCCTATATGATCACTAAGATACTTCTATGTCGAAGGTGCATAATAGGGGTAAGTTCATCTTTTTATGAAGTTATCAAGTCCTCTAGGGTTACCAGGATACTTTAACGTCAAAGGTAGACTTTAGGGATATTTTAGTAATTTATCTTAAAACCAAGTCCTTTATGATCACGAGGATACTTCTATGCAGAAGGTGCATAATAGGTATAGGTTCACTCTTTTATAATGACATTAAGTCTTTTAGGGTATTAGGATACTTCTATATCGAAGGTAGACCTTAGGGACATTTTAATAATCCACAGTAAAACCAAATCCTATGTGATTACCAAGATACTCATATGTTGAAGGTGCATAGTAGGAATATGTCCATTCATTTATGATATCATCAAATCCTTTAAGTTATTGGGATACTTTTATGTCAAAGATGGACTTTAGAGACACTTTAGTAATTTAATTTAAAAGCAAATCCTTTAGCGTCATCGAGATACATTCACGTTGAAGGTGTACTTTAGGGGACATTTTGATCTCTTCGACCAAGTTCAGGTCTTAGGATAAGTTTTTTATTATTTTTGACAAAATCAAATTTTTTAAAAAAATTAAGCCAATGTCTCTAAGTTAAAGCAGTGCACATATGAAAAGGGTTTCAAAGATTATTTAATAACAAGATATCCTTTTTTAATAAGTAAAATCGAAATTCTTTGGATTTCATAAAAGTAAAACCTTTTGTATTCCTTCAACCTTCTAGCGGAATGCGAAGGATATTTTAATTTTTGAAAACCTTTTGTATTCCTCTAATCCTCTGATGTGTGTGAAAGAAATAATGATAAAATCTTTCATGTTCCTTTAATCCTTCAATTGGATGCAAAAGATATTTTGATTTTCATAATAGTGGAAACCTTATTTTCTCAAATGGAAAAATAAATTTGTTTCAGAAAAATTTTATTTTGATATAAGGAAATTATAATTAAATATCGAATATTGAAACTAAATAAAATTTGAATTTTAAATTAACATCTGATTAATAACGATTTTTTCTTGCTTAAGAATTTTATTTATCGAACTTGAAAGTTACAATCTTTGGATATTCTTAAAGTAAAAAAATCCTTTGATTTTTTCTTTGGTAAGGAAATTCAATTCAAGGGTCATTCCATGACTTGTTTTTGCATTGATCAAATTCGCTCTAATCATTTTTAGATGACTTGGTCTTGACTTAGATTTATTTCAAGGGTCCTAGAAACTTAATCTTAAAATTTGTTTCAAAGATCTTTGGAACTTAATCTTGAATCAATGAAGTACGCTTCAAGAGTCTTCTAGAATTGATCTTAAAAAATGAGATTGACTTCTTTCTTGTCGATAGGACAAGATCAAAGAGCAACTTCTTAAGAATTCTTTAAACAGACACATCATTTATTCAGAATTTCTTTAGATAAATCTTCTTAGAACTTTAGAGAGGATTAGACTTTAAAGTCTTCTTCATACTAATTCTGGAGTTACTCTATTGAATGGCTTGAGACAAGTATCTTTTTATAGTGCCAGCAAACCAAATGAAATAGAGTTGCTAAAGAATATAGTTTCTTTAAAGAACTTATCTTAATGAATTATTTCGTAATTAATTTAATTTAATTAGAGATATAACTTTTTTTATCTCTTAATTAATTTAATTTATTTTAATTAGAGATAAAATTTTTTTATTTATCTCTAAACTAATTCTTTTATTTATCTTTAAACTAATTTAATCTAATTAGAGATAAAATAACTTATTATGATTTCATAGTTTTTACATGGTGATGCTAAATTTAACTGATAATTCCTTTATTTAAAAGAATTTTCAATTGACATGTGAAATTTGTGATTGATCCATTTTTATCCTTCTATGAATATTTTAAAAAGTTAATACAAGCTTTTCTTGGAAAAGAAAACTCTGTTTCTAAAGACAACAAACTCTCTTTGTCTTCTTGATCAAGCTGGGAAAAAAATAATAATACAAAAAATCATCATCATCCAACTAACTTAAGTAAAAAGAAAGCAACAACAATCATTCAAGTAAACACTACAAATAAAGATATTTTTGGGGATGGATAAGAGGATAATAATAAAAAAGTCATCTTTATCTTGAAACTAGCAATATTGAAGACAAATATTATCTCTAATTTAATAGTATTGAGAATGAATATCATCCCTAATATTTTTCAAATATACAGTCTTTAAAAATAATTGTTAAGTCTCAATTTTTCTTATTTTGGAGACAATTATTGATTGTCTTCAATTTCTTTAAATTTCGTGGTGAAAAAATGTACCTTAAAATTTGACAACCAATAAAAAATATATAACTTTCACTTAAGTAAAAACAAAATGGTAAGGATTATAGTCAAAACCTAAAATGATGATAAACAAGTTCAAAATAAAATCAAAATTGATGGAGATCTACTTGTACAAATGCCTATTTCCAACCATTCTTATGATCCTTTGCAAGGAATTGGAGGTCCAATGACTAGGGCAAAGACTAAAC
>JBBYHM010112120.1:0-40138 GCA_038381775.1 Adansonia rubrostipa | reverse complement strand
TTTGATTTATAAAAAATTATTTAATTATAATTTCTTCATATTTATTTTTAGTATTAAATTTGGGTTCGGGTTCAGGTTAGGCTCAGGCTTCGGCTTTTTTTGGGTTTAGGTCATTTCAGGTTCGGGTCATTTCAGGTTTGGGTTCTTTCGGGTTTGGGTCATTTTGGGTTTAGGCTATTTGGGGTTCAGGCCATTCGGGTTTGGGTTTTTTCGGGTTCGAGCCATTGACTTTTTAGTCAAATCGGGTTCAGTTCGAGTTAGGCTTGAGTTTTTTTGGGCAGGTTTTCGGGTTCGAGTTCATTTTGCCACCTCTACCTACGATCATTTAAGTATAACTCAACAGGATTTGAAATTGTTCATTTCACCTGGGTGGCCGCTAAGCGTTTAGTCTCAGATATTTTGGATTGTCGGGAAAAGAGACCTAGACAAAATTAAGTGTCTACATCCATATCATGCTTTAGGAAATTTTTCAACAGAAGATCATTAATATTCAAGGGACTTGAATATCACATGTTTTTAACTCAAAGATTTTAAATAAAATACATTTAAAAAAAATTGTTTTGAGAAACTTGAACAGCTGTTATAAAAAGAAATAAGGGTTTCTCAAATTAAAGGGCAACAAATAGGACCTAACCCATAGGAAGGAGAAGCTAAAATAAAAATTTAACATTGAGAATTTGGAAATACAACCGGGAAAGATGTTGTAAAAGGATTAAAAATGGGAGTGATTTTTCTTAAGGCATAAGGAAGATCAAATAGAGTTTCAATTTCCACATCATCCACAGCATATGTTTTATTTTATACTTAATATTTGCATCGTTATATTAAAAAAATTACGAAGTAGAAGCTTCGTATTTTAAAAATAGGGAAAAACTAAAAGAAAATGCAAAACTCATAAAATCAAATAAATTTTGAAAAACTAATTTAATATGAATTAAACAATAATATTTGAAGAATTTTAAAAATTATAAATTCAAAAAAATCTCCAAATAAAATTACAGAGTAGAAAACTCAGTATTTTGAAAAGGAGAAAAATTTTGAATGAAAGTGCAAAACTTATAAAATAAAATGAATTTTGAAAACCTAATTTAATATGAATTAAATAACAATATTTGAAGAATTCTAAAAATTATAAACTCGAAAAAATCTTCTCAAAAAATTTTTGGAGTAGAAAACTTCCAATTTTGGAAACAAGAAAAATTCTAAAACTTGGAACAAATTCAGTGTTCCTTTAAGTCTCCTAACTATTAGCATTTTGATAGGTATCCAGACTAATTAGGAAAAGTTTAGGAACAAAAGATCAAGTTGGAAAGATGATGGATTTAATTTTTGAAGCCAGTCTCTACAATTGAGGATTGACAACCTAAGGTATTTAGGGATTTTAGGGTGTCCCTAAATTTCTTCAAAATGTTTTTTCCTTGCAAAATTTTAGTAATTCCCATAGGTGATACCTATGGTTTTTCTTGTTTTGCTCTTTGCCTAGAGAATGATGATTTGGGAACGTTTAAAGTTACTTCCCTGAAATATTGGGTATTTAAAATGATCATGGTTTTATTTACAAGAAAATAAATGCGAGGATACAAGTTCATTTTCAAGATCAATCATTAGTATTCTCGAGTCTTTTCATCATCATGTTTTTGAGAATATTTGCTTTTTGGAAAATGTTCTTATCTTAGCAGAATACTTAATAAGCATGCTTCATAAAATGATGTCAATTTAGAGAGAAAGGTTTTCAAAAATAAAGGTTACCTTCTTACCCCAGATAAACCAACCGTAGTATAGGATAATTCCTTTAATTTCTTGAATTTATATTTTCAGACACTTTCCCTTTAACAATCATTCATTCCATCGATGGTTACCTTTTTGCCTTGGATGAGCTAATAACAGTATTAGAGTTATTCTCTCGATTTCTTAAATTTACATTTTCAAACTCTTTCCTTCATGCCATTACTATTTCAATTACTTAGAGATTTTGCTTACATATGCTCTTGCTGTTTTATTAATATTTCTTGTGTTTCACATTAGGTTGCCTCCATCCTTTCTAAGCATGTTGAAAATTCATCTCTAATTGTCAATATCATTTGATTGTCTTGACACTTCAAATTTGAAACAAAATTCTTTAGATTACTCTTAAATATGAGAAAACCTTTATTCTGCCTTGCAAAGATGAAATCAATGTGATGTCAAAGAAGAGTTTGTAACAAAATGATGTAAACAATATATAAAAAAGGACTATTGTCAAGAAAGTTGCCCCAAAATGTAAAATAAAGGCATTATTGTACCTTAAAAAAATCAATCCTATTATGCATAGCACCATGTTTGTTCATCATTGCCTTGTGTATAGAGGAAAAAGGTTAGCATGAGAAATTAATAATTCAAGTGAGAAAAAATTTGCCCCAAGTGAACCATTTTAGGCATTACAACACCTATTGGGGTATATAAAAAAGCCTTGTCACTGGCGATAATGTATGAATATCACCATCTAACCTACAAGTTTAGTCCATGTAGTTAAGACCATACAATGGCTTATAAGGTAAAAAGAAACAATTGCATTATAAGTGACAATGTTCATTTATCATCACTTTATATCCGAATTAAAACAATGACAGCACCTTCTAAGGTACACTAAAAATCTTACCACAAATGATGATGTTCGATTATCATAGCCTGATTTACATGCTCCAAACATAAAATAAAAAGGGAAGGGTAAAAATGTTCCCCATTTGTACCTAGTTTGGTAACCTCTGAAATAACGTATGGCTCTAATTAGGTGAGGCCCTTATGGTTCATTACATGAAGTTTGGGTCAGACATCTAAAAAGATATTTTAATTATTCCTTGAGTTCAAAAGGAACTGACAAGGTACCTATAGACACCTCATTTTGTCTGGCCCACTTTTGGCAACCCAAAACTCAATTGAAGAATGATAAAATTGATAAAAAAATAAAACTGGGGAAAGATTGTCAGGTGCCATGTCACCAAGCACTATTAGGCGACATAGCATCAGGCAAAAACTTTTTTAAGATAGTTTGAAATGCCTATGGGCTGTATTGAAGGAAAATATAAAAATGAGGAATCAAAGGCCATTTTTCCTTGTGCCACCAAGGTCATTTAGATGAATACGCGGATCAATTTCCCATTGTTTATGACTGAGTTGAGGTAACTCAAGAAGCCACAGGTACGCATAAGCTGTATTGGTGATAAGTATTGATATAGGGCCTTTACATCACCAAAAACTTAAATTTTCACATGTAGTATTGATACAAAATCGTATGGTATCGATGCCTGTTTGTATTGATACAAACCTTGACAGTAGCTAAAGTTGTGAGTTTTGGTAAAATGTATCAATACACAAGCATGGGTATCGATTCAAATCCATGAAGTATCGATACAAGTCTTTAAGTCTCGAGACTATAAATATTTTTTGTTCTTAGTATCGATACACAACTTATTATATCGATATTCATGGGTAAAAAGTACCTTATGTATCAATACAACATGTTTTGCATCGATACACCAAGGCATTTTTGCCCAGTTCGGACCACTTTTCAGCCTTCAAAATTTGATTCAAACATGTTTTTTGCACCAAGAAGCCATTAACGACATTGCAAACCTTGACTATAGGCTTATGATCAAATTTAGACCAATTTTGAAAGCCCAAATAGCTAATGTCAAGCTCTACTTTCATAAAATATATGGTTGTAAGAAGGCATAGCAGGCATATTTCCAGCTGCAGGCTATCATAGCCTTTTTGCCTCCCTACTCAGCATGGCAGAGCTATTAGGAAGAAAATCAGCTAAGTATAGTAGCTGGAGATGTCCCCTAGTGTCGGAGAGAGAGATAAAAAATACCCTTGCTTTGTCTCCTAAAGGCGTTGGTTGAGCAATGAATTTAGGGGGGATTTCTAACTATCTAAAAAAACCTTCAGTTATTTTAAAAAAAGGCTCCCCAGCAATCTCAGAAAAGACTCTATCAATTCCCAAAAATTCTTCCAGTAATCCCTAATTACAAAAACTCATCAAAAACACTATTCCATTATCATTTCACCCTTAACCATCTTTTATTCTTGTAGCTCCCTAAAACTACCACTAGAAAACCTTTAAAAACTTAACCTTTCACACACTCTCACCTTTAAAAAACCCACCAGCAACCATATTACTAGAAAGCTTCTTCCTTTAATCTTTTTCTTGCTAAATAATATTAAAAAGAGGGAAGAAACTGAGCTAAAAGTCACTACTTTAAGAAAGAAGGAAAGTTTAAGCGTTTGTTAGTATATTTTCTACCTGGTTACATACATTATCTATTTTTGATAATCCACTTCATTTTAGTAAGCCCTTCATGCTGCCATGACCCTTCTAAGACCCTCATGCATTATTGTTGCCTTGGTTGTGGAAGTCTTGGGATCTTGATGACCCTCTCGACACCTTGATGTTGTTTTGATATATAAACCCACCATACTTTATTTTTATCATTACACTACCTTTGTTCACGCATTTTTTACCATGTTCCTTCTATATTCACATACCCATCTTATATTTAAATGGTTATTTTAACATGTCTTATGTCTGTTCATACATTTTCTTGTGTTTTAAGGAGTCTCATGAAATAAAATCGTTGCCTTGACAACTCCAGCATCCATTCTTTTGTTTAAACATGTCTATATCATCTACATGCACCTTATTTGTCGTCTTCTCGCATGTTACCACCTGTTTGTATGTTTGAATGTCTAATCCATGTTTATCATTGTATACGTGGTATTTTGTTTATGACATCTCCCTTAAAATGCTTGTTTGTTTTTTAAAAACTTGATTTTGAAAAAAAAATCCCTAAGTTAAGTTCAGGCAACCTCTGATAGATGAAGAATAGCATGGATTTAATGTTTTCATGAAATTGGTATTCTAATATTGGGAATAAAACAAATATTTTAGCTTTGGATTCACGATGACACAAGTTTAAAGATGCTATTTTTCAAACAAAAGAACCCATTTTTTGTTGGGAAACACTAAGCCTTGATCTCGGGTTTAACACCTTCATGGCATGGTCAAGGGTTGTTTCATTATCTGAAACTATTTTAGGATTATGGAATGAACTTGTGATGCCTGTGTCATTCTTTTCCTTGGGTCATGGATGCTCGAATGTCCATAATTCGAGTTCGACCCCTAAGAAACCTTGAATTCCATCCTAGTAGCATAGTAGTTCAAATTTTAAAAATCTTTTTTGAACCATAAAACATTTTCTTTGATTTTTATAATTTTTTCCTTAAAGGGCATCAAATTACCTTTCTAGCAGTGTCTTGTCTACCCTCGGATCATCCTAGATAAGAGAGTTATGGTTTTTTGAACCTTTGCTGTTTGAAACCCCTTGAACTAGCATTCAATGTTCTATTTGAGCTATTTTTATGAATTTTTTAAATATTTTTCCTAAAAAGTTCACAAAATTCCCTGTTTGGAAACGTATTATTAATGATCTAACAATTTCGGATAAGTTTGGAATGATTTTTCAAAATCCATCATGCATTTTTACTTGTACATGCTACTGGTGTTGAGATAGACTTAACTTTAAAAATTAATTTTGCCTAGAAAGTAATTTTCTAGGATTTTTAAAATACTTTTACATTAAACCTTATCGAGTTACCTTTTCAATGCTACCTTGTTTAGCCTTTGAAGCATTCGGATGTGCTGAAAATAAATTCATGAAAGGAGATAACATGATGTTGTCTTTTTTTTTTAACTTAATTTTTTAATCATCTTTTCTCGAAACATTCAAATGTCTTAAAATGCAACCAATGGGTTCCCCCACAACATAAGCCCCTTAGACTTGGATCAAGGCTAAAATACAAAAATGATTTTGTACTAGATATCTATTCCCCCATATTAAGATTTTTATTAGTGGAGATACTCTAACTATATTACTTTGAAGGGATACCCCAACCCCATTTTCAACTCAAAACTTAAACTTACTTTTCGGATCCACCTTCAAAATTCTTAAACCTTACTGAAGCTATCAAAAACTTTCATAGTTGGGGATACTCTAACCTCATCACTCCATAGGAATACTCCAACCTTGTTTTTAATTAAAAATTCAAAGCTCTATTTATTCCTAAATATCTTCCTAACTCTATCTTTGGGGATACTCCAACCCCACCTCTCTGAGGGGATACTCCAACCCTGTTTCACCTAAAAAAATCCAAAATTTTCTCTCTTCTGAATGCCTCAGACTGTTTTGACTAAAATCATCTTTGTCTCTCAAATTACCACCGAATCCAGACTAGTCTTTGAAATTGTCATCCCAGTTATTCTTCAATAATTAAAGGCAATAATGAGATACATTTTGATCGCCCCCTTTTTTATGTTCTTTTGTTTGTGACTGCTTGTTTATGATATTATTGTTATATTTCTCTTTCTTTGTTTTGCAACACGTTTCTTTTTGTAGTGCTTATTGTGCATTCATGTTTAAAATTTGTTTTTTCAATAAAACTTATAAGACAATGTCACGTGTTAGTATCTCTTTAGTGCCTAATACAGAACATCCAAGTTTTTTAAATCCAATCTAGACATTGTTTTCACAAAAATCCCTATGTTCCTCACATCTCTGAGGCGTATAGGTGAACTAATTTTCTTAAAAAAACCTTGGATCTAAATTTACAAAACTTCATGCATTAAAGGGAATTACATCTAAATAAAGACTAAATGGAACCGATTTAACCAAGGCCAAGGTGAGACATAGTTAGTGGGTAATGATTTCAGGCATCGTTAGGATGCTAATCCTTCCCTGCACGTAACCAATTCCTGAACCAACAAACGAATCTTTGGACTTTGTAGATCTTGAAATTGATGTTTCAAGTTTTGTAACTCAAAATATTATTTTCAATAGGCATCCGACCCTACATGCCTAAAATGATTGTTTGCGACTCTAAGTTTATGGCCACTTCATGAGGGCCACCCGGGACTTGATTGGATAAGCAATTCGTCCGTGGTCTCTCTTTCCTTCCTATTTTTATGCCTAATCTAAATCCAGATCAAGCGATAACTCAAAGGCTTGACCACAACCAACCATAATTTTTTTTTAAGTCGAGTGCACTAAGCCCTTTAGATCGTCTAAAGTTTTAAAGGCGGGCACATGGCGACTGCTTGGCGACTCCACTGGGGATAATCTAGAGAGTTAAGCCTATAACTAGCTATTGCTCACTCGGTTCTTGGTTTATTGGTCTCCATTATCATTTAAAAATAATTATATTTTATTTTTGTCTAGTAATCTCTATTGTTTATGTTTTTGTCTTGTGATTGTTAGGGATTATTTGTTCCCGAATAAATGTTGATTTGAATAAACATGGCAATATAGGAGTAAAACAAAAATGTTTGATTGTTTCCCTAGCACATGCCTTGCACTTGCATTTGCACTAGATTTCCACCAAACGCCATGGTGTGGTTAGTATCCTAATTATTAGGAGGAAGTGAGGCATCCACCTTCATGAGTAACCATCTGCATAGGCATGGCAAGATCTTCTGGGTTATAAATTACCTATATCTCTTGTGAATACCCTTTCGCACCTACGTAGGGAAATAAATCCACCGAATTGAACCCATTTTGCCAAATCCGTGATGGGTCTAGGATCGGAGTGCCTTGACTATTCTTACAGAATGGAGGAGCGATTCGAATATTGGATTAGGCATCAATTCAAACCCATATAGTGAACCTTATGAGCTAAACCTTGTAAAACCATACAGGATTGCTACTAGAATAACCTAAAAAGTAGGATCACTCGGGGACACATATTTTACCTATATTCTTATATACAATGGTTACGTAGATGATGACGAGTGAATATTCTTAGCCGAGTTTATTATTTTTAATTTTTGATCATGCCTTTAAGACATGCCATTACGTTCGATGGCAAATCCTTTTCAATAAGTGGGTGATGGCAAGCGAGTATCGTTAATTGCAATGCCATCTTAAAATAGTTATATCTGACTTAAATAAGCTATCATGCTATCTGAACGATGGCTTAGCATGTGCTTAATATAGATGGTGATGAACAAACGCCACCATTTAAATGGTCAGTTCTAGTCTTTGTGAGGTATCATGTTACTTCATGGGGAGACAATTTTTTATACAGACACATTGTTATGCTATCTCAACATCAATTATCATCATGCCTGCCCCTAGGCATTATACTGTCTATCCTCGGGGCACAGTTCGCAATGCATTTTTGTTAATATTTTTTCATTCTTTTATTTTTATGCTTATTATTACGTATAATTACTAACTCATTTCCTTTTTGCTTTTCTTTATCATGCATGCATCATTGCATCATAATTATCATCATCATGGGACAATTGGCTCTAATGGTTCAGTGTTCATTAAGGGGTGTATGTCATGGAGCAATAGTCCACCTTAGATCTGAAGCCTTTTAAGGAAGTCTGAGCATGGTCAGAGCGTCGGTAGTGTAAAAATAGGGATGTTTTAAAACCCGGGTATGTTTCAAAAGTGCATGAAAAGATCAAGATAGGGTATTATCAGAACGACTAGTAAGAGCTGAAATATGTGTGGACCCATTGGGATAATATCGAGAAGGAATTATTCATGAAAATATACAAAGACATTGCTCTTGTGCTCCAACCCATTTTGACATTAGCCTGTTGCAAGCAACGTTTCAATTTTAAAACCCAACATATCGATATTTCACTTTCAATCATGAAGATTTGGTCCCCATTGTTAACAAGTACACTATGTTACTCAACATCGAGAGAGCCAAAATCGATAGAATATATTGCACGGCTTTGAACCCACCAACTTTCAAGAAAAGATTAGCCCAGATTTTGATGCTCTAGAGACTTGGATTAAGAGTCACATCAAGATGAAGGGGAATAGTGAATGCATCTCGTGGTCCAATTTGAAGGAGGCAATGGTGAATACTATTGATATCCAGAAGGTTCAAGATATCTATGCTTTGGCAATATATGGTCTGGTCATATTTCCAAAAGCATTAGGCTATGTAGGGGCTACAATAGCAAATCTCTTCTCTCAGTTATGCTGAAATATCAATCACACTCTGCTATCATTGTTGAAACCACTTGGGCTCTTAGTTTCTGTAAGAAAATGGGTAGAGTCATTTATCAAATGTGCACCACTCTTTTCATTTGGCTCGTCAGTCACTTTTGTCCCCAAAAAAGCAAGATCCCATGTAATTACCTACCTAACTTCAGCCTTATCTCCAAGGTCTTCGAGAAAGAATGGTCTCAGGGCATGTCTGAAGAGCAATGGGTTAAAAGCTTTAAAACCTCAAAAAGGAAGAGGCAACATGGAAGGCCTTTTGGTTTTCCCCATAAATAGTCATATATCATTACAGAGATTATAATTGTATGCCACTTATGGGAATATGGGGAATCATTAGCTATGCACCCATTTTAGTCTTTCAAAAATTCTAGTGTCATCAATTCATCCCCTTCATCCAAGACTTAGAGTTGTAGGATTTTGAATATAGGGAGCCCTATTGCAAGTCAAAAGTTTAGCTAGCCTTTCATGCATGGAAACAAACCTATTGCATGGAGAGATATCAGAGAGAGAGTAATATGACCCTAAGATATTATGAGTGGAGGATTCATCACATTAATGCGCCCTACCCTTATCTAGTATTGGGAGATCACAAATTTCAATTAACAAATTTCCCTCTGAGATTGAATTACTCAAGAGAAAGTTCGAATAAGAAAAGGTGACCTTTGCCAAAGAGATTACTCGATTAAAGGAGGAAAATGTTCAATTGAAAATAGACCTGTACTTCTAGGATGGCAAGGTGAACAGGGCTATCAAGAAGAAAAACCATCTCAAAGAGGATCTTGAGAGTTTGAAGAAAGACTATATGGCCCTTAACAAAGCAAGCAAGTCTCAAAAACTTGGAAAGTCATAAGTTAAGTGGATGACAAAAATTACTACTCTCAAAAAGGAACTACATTAATAGAGAGAAGTGGTTAAGTTCAACAGGGAAAAGCTTGCTAGAACCTTGCTCTTATATCAACTTACCAAAGGAAGAATGAACAGTTAGAATCTTGAGTCCAGGATTTGAAAGCAAACTAGGCTGAAAATGGAGCTCTGACACTCAGAATTCAAGATTTAAAGCATTTTCTTCAAGCTTGCCAAGACCAAATCAATGAACTAGTGAAAGCCTTTGAACAGCAGGAGTGAGAATGGCTCTAAATGGTTGATCACGCATGACAAAACTATTAAGATCATCATCATCATCTCACTGAGTAGATTCAAGCGGCCTAATTGGAAGCTGAACACATGATGGATGTGGCAGGATCTTTGACATGTGATATTTTACCTATCAGAGACAATAAACAAGACTTGTTGTATTTCTTGGATCATGTAATCAAGCAATTTAACCGTGTTAGGCATTTTCAAATGTGATCATGTAATCAAGACATTTTATTGCTTTAATGAAAGACGCTATTGGTGGAGCTGCCCCTTAATCAAATTATCCATTTTTTGCATTTGCATGACTAACCTAATTCTTTCATTGTTTTATTCATTCATTTATCTTCATGATCGCATATTCACTCTCATTGCATCAAACATATGCATGAACATATCACAAAGGCCTAATCCAATAATAATTTAAATGAAAGTGCTCTAAAACACAAAACCTATAGCTTGTTATCTGTATAACACATGCAATTATCAAAAAGTGATGGAAAATGATCACCGGGCCTATATTGAAAGACTCAAACTTATGTATAAAAAGTTTCAAGAGCAATCACTCCATAAGACTGAGGAACTCCAAGCTCAGATTATTGAACTAACCAAGCTGCTATCTGATTCGTTAAAGGAAAAAGGGCAAACAAGCATAGTTGAGGGGAGAAAAGAACTGACTAATCTTAAAAGTAATTTGAATAGTGGTACTGAAGCCACCAATACTTAGGAATGGGCATTACATGGGCAGCATCTTCCGACAACAAACATCCTACCAACTTAGCCATTCATTTATATCAATCCTATGATGGCATCCTATTTGATTCAAGGATTTCCAAATGTAGGCTTTTCACCGGCAAGGCCTATAGTCTTAGACCTTGATGAGCAAATACAACAAGAGAAAGCAAAGAGGCCTCTAAAAAATGATGAGGATTTTAACAAGTATCAGTCACTGGAAAAGCATCTTCGAGCTATTGAAGGAAGTGACAAATTTGAGATCGTGGACACGAAGTCATTGGGGCTTATTTTTAGTCTCTTTACCTACCTAAATTCAAAGTGTCAGATTTTGAAGAGTACAATGAAACTACTGACCCCACTACCCACCTTTACGTGTACAGTCAAAAAATGACTGGGTGTAAAGAGAATTAAAAACTACTAATCCATTACTTTCAGGATAATCTGACTGGGGTAGTTATTTGATGGTACATAGGGCTTGACCCTACAAGAATTCATACATGGGTGCATCTAGGTTATGCTTTCCTTGATCAATATAATCACATGTCTGATTAGGCCCCGGATCACCTCTCCCTTATGAATGCGAAGAAAAAATTTTCTAAGAACTTTAGGCAATATGTTCAGAGATGGAGAAAGAAGGCAGCTCAAGTTTATCCCCCTCTGACTGAAAAAGAAATGACAGTCATGTTTGTTGGCACTTTACAAGCTCCTTACTATAAAAATTTTATCGATATGGTTATATCAGGTGAAATGATTGAAAATGCCATCAAAAGTGACAGGATATCCATTATGGAATTATTTGGGTCAGTAAAAAAGACAATAAATAAGGGTAAGGAGAAGAAAGTGAATGTTTCTTTTTTTCCTTTTTTGTAATATTTATGATAGTGGAACTTTATTGTAATATTTATCTTAGTCTTTATTTTAATATTTAACAATTCTCATTTTTTTCTTTTCCCTTTATATTTATTGTAATATTTATGATGGTGAAACTTTATTGTTTTGTATTTTATTTAATCAATATGAGCTAAATTTATTTTCTAGGATTACAATGGAACTTAACATGTAGTTTGGATTATTTTTTTTTTCTTGATTTAATGATAATTGAGTTATTTGTTCAATTTTGTTCTAACGCTTCTAGTTTACTGGCCACCAATTAGATTGATTTGGTAACCCTAATGAACTTGGAAAAGAGAATTTTGTGTTTACACCTGGATTGAATGACATATGTTTCATATTTATTTATTACGATGAATTAATTTACATGTTAGATAGGAATATACGAGCATACGATATATAACCAAATTAAAGTCTACGCTTAATGAGTTTCTTTTAATTCAATTTGCATAGGAATATAGTAAATTAGTTAGAAGAAATATTTTTATAAGACAATCGAAAGATACTTATAAATGAATTAGAACTCTACGTTAACAACTCAATATTATTAGTCAAGTTAAGAGAATTGGGTTTTATTCATATAAAGTATTGAGGGAAAATGTAATCCTAGGCTTCTATTATTTATTATTTTCTTTATTATTATTATTATTATTATTATTATTAGTTAGAATTTTTAATCATTTGTTTGAATAAGATTGAGTTGTTTTAATTTTAATACTTAACAAATTTAGTATTAATTCCTCGTGGGATCGATACTTTACTTCATCACTATATTACTTGTTGCGGTACATGCACTTGCATGGTTAATTCTAACAACAAGTTTTTGGCATCGTTGTCAGGGAATTGTTTTACTATTTTTGTTAATATTAATACCAAGCAATCTTAGTCTTAATTCAAACTTTTATTTATTTATCTAATTATTTTACTTTTTAGGTAATTTAAAGAGATGGGGTTCTATAATTATCGATGGTCATCTGAGGAAGTTTAACAAAAAAAAGCACTAAATGCCATATTTGCACAATTGGATGCAATTTTTAGGAAACTTGACAATTTGAATGCATGTTTTATCCAAAACCATTCATAACTTGTGAATTTTGTGGGGGAGCACATACTAGTGATCATTGTCCAATTTATACTAAACCCATTCAATATGTTGGAAACTATAGTATGCAGCAAGATTATTATTATTCCAAAAATTATCATTTAAATTAGGGTGATTATCTAAATTTTGCTTAGTGCAACACTCAAGGGCCTTTATATGCAGCCGATCGAACCTTTCATCAGGGTTTTCCATAGCAAACTGAAAGTCTTTTCTTAGAAGAGAAGTTGTTAGTGGAAGAAATGCTTATGCAATATATGAAAAAAGCTAAAAGCAGAAATGCTATCATTTAGAGTCTAGCAGTATCTTCGAGGAACCTTGGGACACAAGTACGCCAACTTACTAATGCCATATGCAATTGTCTTCAAGAAACTTTACCAAGTGATAATGAGACAAATTTGATGATGGGTAAAAAGATTGAAGGGGATGACAGAGAACCAGAATTAACAATCAAGCATAAAGATGAAATTTTGGTTGATAAATATGATGAAGAGGTTCAAGAAAAGAGAATACAATCTGACCCACCATCATCTTTCCTAAAATAATATGATGAGTATTTTGCAATTAATTGGATGGAAAGTGCATCCAACAAAGTGTGCATAGAAAGTTATTCTATTGATTCATTTGAGACATCTTTGATTTCAACTTTCGAGTGGGATAACATTGACTTTATTGGGAGTTCAAAGTTGTTGGAGGCACAACAACATTCCATTAGTTTCACCTTTTTGTTTGAACCATTGGGATTTTCAGCTAATGCTACGTCATCTTTAAAGCCTATTATTCAAACATCTAATGATATTAGAGCTCAAGAAAGGGTTTAATGATATTAGCTTCCAACATCTACCTCAAGAAAAGAACCAAATTGGTGAAGCCTTGGCCATTTTATAGTCCATGTTCAAAGTCAATCAAGAATCGAATATCGCTTCTATTCAAATGAGCATCTCTACACCCTAGCACATTGTCAGAATGTTAAAAAAAAGAAAGATGGTTTGCCATGGTATCATGGCATCCTTTAGTACATCAAAGATTAATGATGCTCAAAAAATGCCATCGAAACTGATAAGAGAACCATCAGACAATTAGCTGTGAAGTTTATTTTGGATGGTGGGATTTTGTACAAGAAAGGCTGGGGTCAAGTGTTACTTTGATATGTGGATGCCTCTAAAACCAAAAGAATACTTGAAGAAGTTCATGAAGAAATTTATGGTATGCATGCTTTTAGACACCGAATGGCAAGAAAAGTCATGCAATCAGGTTACTATTGGTTAACTCTCGAAAACAATTGCATTAATTATGCTCGAAAGTGTCACAAATGCCAAAACTATGCTGATAGAATCCATGTCCCACTAACACCTTTACATGTTATGATAGCTCCATGGCCTTTTTTAATATAAGGCATGGACATGATTGGAATAATTACCCCCAAGGCTTCGAATGGGTATCACTTTATTTTGGTTGCAAGTAATTATTTCACCAAGTAGTTAGAGGTAGCTTCTTATGCCAATGCCACCAAAAATGTCATATGCAAATTTGTAAAATGGGACATCATTTTTAGATATGGCTTTCCTAAATAGATCATCACGGATAATGCATGCAATTTGAAAAATAAGATGATGTAAACAGTCTGTTTTTAGTTCAGGATTTAGCATCAAAACCTTATCCCATACTGTCCAAAAATAAATGGGGCAGGTGAATTAGTCATCAAGAATATTAAGAAGATAGTTGAAAAAATGGCTGAGACATACAAAAGTTGGCATGAAAAGTTGCCTTTTGCATTACATATTTATCACACTACAATGTGAACTTCCATGAGTGCTATCCCATTCTCTTTGATCTATGGCATGGAAGCTGTCATACCAATCAAGGTTGAAATCCCTTCACTTAAAGTCTTGATAGAATCCTAACTTGAAGAAGCTGAATGGGTTAAAAGCTGATATAAGCAACTTAATCTCATTGAAGAGAAAAGAATTAAAACCATTTGTCATGAGCAATTGTATCAAAAGCGTATGATGAGGGCCTATAACAAAAAGGTCTATCCGCGCTAGTTCGAGAAGGTGACTTGGTACTCAAATGAATTATCTTAATCCATTAAGATGTTTACAAGAAATAGACCTAAATTGGGAAGGGCCATTCATGGTGACATGTGTATTCTCTAGAGAAGCCCTAATCTTAATTGAGATAGATGGTAGCGACTTACCCAACCTTGTGAACTTTGACTCTGTTAAGAAATATTAGTCCTGGAAGAACTTTAGGATGAAAGCTTGAAAGGGCATTTTATTAGTCTTTTACCTACCATTCTCTAAAAATAAAAACAAAACAACAACAAAAAATAACAAAAAATAACAAATATAAACCAATAAAAATAAAAAAGTAAAAACTAAACTAAACAAAACAAAAAGAAAAAGAAAAAAGAAAAAAAGAAAACTAGCTTAAGTTGAAAAACCTGAGAGGTGACTTAAGCAACCAAACCCTTTTACCCCATATTCATAACCCTGATCAAGACACCAATTCATAACCTAGCCCATCTGTTCTATGCTGACCAATCCCACCAAACCTCATCCACACCTGCATTCAAAAAATGGAAACTACCTAACTTTGAAGCCCCTATACCACCATGAGGCAATCTAAGAATCTTCTTATGAGTCGACCAGTACCAAAAGGATTAAATGCTCAAGAGAAATCTTCAAAAGCACTTAGTGGAGAACTCATGTCATCAGCATCAGAGCCAATCGACCAAGAAGACTTTTTTTATCTCTTTTGTATTTCAAAATTGTTCACAATCTCATAGGTTTGTCATAACTTGTACCTTCTTTTTTGAATGAAAATACAATTACTTGATTTCTCATAAAATCTTTTCATAACCTTGCATTCCATGTTGCATAATGTTTATCATTTAATTGATAATGCTTGATAAATAAACAAAATTGATAATAGGATTACCTAGCATTATTTAGAAATATAGAACTTTACACGATCTTTATTACATGTCTAATGACTAAGACTGAACTCTTGAGGCCATAACCGATCTTACCCTAGACCCCATATCTTAAAAATGTACTCAAAACCTCCTCCTAGTAAATAATCATGGACCTCTCATACCTTCAAAGAAAAGATAACCTTAACATTCAAAGCCTTTGGAAATCTAGAGCAAAATTGACAAACCCTAGGCAAAATCCCACCTTATCAAAACTGAAGAAGGCCAAAATCAACCACTAGATTAGGCTTTTAAAGTCATTACCCTTGCATCATTTAGATAGGCACTTGCATCCTCATGCATTATGCAACATTTAACATCCTATAGGTATCAACTACCATTATGAAAGTCAACTTTGTAGGGAACCTAAGATACAATTTTTTTATTTTAAAAAACCTCGAAAGGCCTCAAGTAAGTACTTTGGACCCTATGTGCTCATCGAAAATCACCCAAGAGAGGTTTCTAAACTCATTTCCTTTTAGTCCTCAAAAAGTATAATGCCTTTCCTAACTTACCACAAAGCCCACATAAGTTGGTGGCACCTACCTACCTTAGTCCTTCAAGAGTAGGACGCTTACCTAAGCCCATAAAAGCTGATGGCACCTATCACCTTTGTTCATAAAGAGATGGACATCTTTTCTTACCAACCTTAAAGCCCAAATAACCTAGTGGCATCTATCTACCTTAGTCTACAAAGAGTTAAACATTTTTTACCTATCTTCAAGCCCACACAAGCTGATGCACCTATCTACCTTAGTCCATAAAGAGCTGGATGTCTTTTCTTACCTACCTTAAAGCCCCTATAAGCTGGTGGCACCTATCTACCTTAAAAGCTAGATGTTTTTTCTTACCAACCTTAAGGCCCACCCAAGCTGGTGGCACTTGTCTATCTCAGTCTACAAAGAGTTGAATGTTTTTTTCTTACCTATCGTAAAGCCTACACAAGTTGGTGGCACTTATTTACTTTAGTCCACAAAGAGCTGGACGTCTTTTTTTACCTACTTTAAAACCCCTACAAGCTGGTGGCATCTGTCTTCCTTAAGTGCTAAACCTTTTTTTTGTGTACCTTAAAGCCTACCTTAGTCTACAAAATGCTAGACATCTTTTTTTACCTACCTTAAAGCCCACACAAGCTGCTGGCACCTACTTACCTTAATCCACAAAGAGCTGGTTATTTTTCTTTACCTATCTTAAAGCCCACACAAGTTGGTGGCACATGTCTACCTTATTCCATAAAGAATTGGACATCTTTCTTTACCTACCTCCAAGCCCATGCAAACCAATGGCACTTGTTTAGGGTTAAACCTAAAAAATAACCTAGTAGAGAGGTTAAACCTTACAAAACTCATTAAAATCTCTTTTTCTGTAAGTATATTCAACTAATCTTGATGTGATACTAAATAGCTCTTTACTTCTCTGCAGGCACACGAAACCATCATCCTATTCGAACAAAATGGTGTCTATTTATCTTTACCTTGTTCCTAATATTTAGCAACGGCCAAAGAGGGGCAACTATAGATACCTCATTTTGTCCAGCCCACTTTTGGCACTCTAAGACTCAATTAAAAATGATACAATCGATAAAAAAAACTAGGGGAATATTACTAGGTGCCATGTCATCAGGCACTATTAAGTGACACGACACTAAGTAAAAAATGTTCTGGGAAGGTCTGAAATGCCTATAAGACGTATTAAATAAAAATATAAAAAATTAGGCATTAAAGGCCTCTTTCTATGGTGTCAACAGGGTCATTCAGATGAATACAAAATCAATTTCTTATTGTTTGTGATCGAGTTAAGGCAACTCTGGAAGCCACAAGTACTTATAAGCTATATTGATGCATAAATATTGATAGAGGCCCTGAGATCACCAAAAACTTGAATTTTCACATATAGTATCAATCAAAGAGGGTTTGGTATGGATATTTAAGGTATGGCATCGATACCTAGCCTTTTTGTATCAATACAAACCTTAGCAATAGCTAAAGTTATGATTTTTAAAAAAATGTATCAATACAAATCTATTGAATATCAATACAGGCCTCTAAGTCTCGAGACTAGAAACATTTTTTGCTCTTAGTATTGAAACACAGCTTATTGTATTGATACTCATGGTAAAAAGTACCTTGTGTATCAATACAACATGTATTGTATCAATACACTAAGTTATTTTTGCGCAATTTAGACCACTTTTTAGCCCTTGAAAATCTAATTCAAACATGTTTTCGCACCAAAAAGCCATCATAAAACATTACAAACTTTGATTATGGGCTTCTAATCAGAACCAATTTTGAAAGCCCAAATAGCCAATGACAAGGGTCACTTTTATAAAATATATGGTTGTAAGAAGGCACGACAGGCATATCTCTAGCTGCAGGCTGTCACAGCCTTTCTGCCTCCTAGCTCAACATGGTAGAGCCAATAAGAAGAAAATCAGCTAAGATAGTAGCTGGAGATGTCCTCTAGTGCAGGATTTTTATGGAATGAACTCATGATGCCTATGTCATTCTTTTCCCTGTGTTATGGACATTCGAGCATCCATAATTCGAGTTTGACACCCAAGGAACCTAGAAAATCAAATAATCCCTTGTTTTCATCCTGGTAGCACAGTAGTCTAATGGTGTCTTATCTACCTTTGGATCATCCCAAATAGGGGAGTTATGATTTTTTAACCTTTGCTATCTAGAACCCTTAGATTTAGCGTGCAATATTTTGTTTGAGCCATTTTGGCCCATCAAATGATTTTTTATAAAAATTTTTAAAATTTTTTCTTAGAAGGTTCACAAAATTCCCTTTTTGAAAACAGATTATTCATGATCTAAGAATTCTGGATATGCTTAGAATGATTTTTCTAAATCCATCATGCCATTTTACTTGTACATGCTACCAGTATCGGGACAAACTTAACTTCAAAAATTAATATCGCCTAAAAAGTAATTTTTTAGGATTTTTGAAATATTTTTACGTTAAACCTTACTAAATTACCTTTCCAATGGTACCTCGTTTACCCACTTAAACCTTTAGATGCAGCCGAAATAAATTCGGGAAAGGAGATGACATCGTGCTATCCCTAATGTTTTTAACTTAATTTTTTAATATTCTTTTATCAAAGTATTCGAATGTCTCAAAATACACCAGATGGGTTCCCCCATAACACAAGCCCCTTAGACTTAGATTAAGGCTGAAATACAAAATGATTTCATATTAGATATCTTTTTCCCCATATTAAAATTTTCACTAGTAGAGATACTCTAACTCCATTGCTTCGAGAGGATGCCCCAAGCTGGTTTTCAACTCAAAACTTAAACTTCCATTTTAGATCCACCTTCAAGATTCTTAAGCCTTATCGAAGCTATCAAAAACTTTCATTTTTAGGGATACTCTAACCTCACTACTCCAAAGGGATACTTCAACCTTATTTTTAATCAAAAATTCAAATTCTCTCTTTATTCCTAAATATTTTCCTAACTCTATCTTTGGGGATACTTTAACCCTACCTCTTCGAGGAGATACTCTAATCCCACTTTACTTCAAAAAGATCTAAAATTTTCTCCATATCAGATGCCTCAGGCTGCTTTAATTAAAATAATTTTTTTCCTTAAATTACCACCAAATCTAGACTAGTCTCTGAATTATCATCCCATTTATTCTTTAATAGTTAAAGGTAATCATGAGATATAATTTTTTCATCCTTCCTTTTACATTTTTTTGTTTGTGATTGCTTGTTTATGATATTATTAAATTTCTCTTTTTTCATCTTACAACATGTTTCTTTTTATAGTGATTATTGAGCATTCATGTTAAAAATTTATTTTTTCAATAAAACTTACAAGACAATGTTCCTTGTTAGTATCTCTCCAATGCCTAATACAGAACATCCAAATTTTTTGAATCCAATCTAGACATTATTTTCACAAAAATCCCTATGTTTCTCACATCTCCAAGGCCTATAAGTGAGCTAATTTTCTTTAAAAAAAACCTCAAATCTAAATTTACAAAACTTCATGCATTAAAGGGAATTATATCTAAATAAAGACTAAATGGAATCGAATTATCTGAAGCCAAGGTGAGACATAGTTACTAGGCACTAATTTCAAGTGTCATGGGGATGCTAATCCTTCCTCGCGCATAACCAACTCCCTAACCTAACCAATGAATCTCCAGACATTGTAAACCTTGAAATCGATGTTTCAAGTTTCGTATCTCAAAATATTATTTTCAATAAGCATTTGATCCTGCCTGGCCTAAAATGATTAATTCTGACTCCAAGTTTATGGCCATTTTATGGTGGCCACCCGAGACTTGATTGGATAAGCAATTTGCCTGACGGTTTCCCTCTCCTTCCTATTATTATGCCTAATCCAAATCCTGATTATAAGATAACTCAAAGGCTTAACCATAACCAATCAACATTAATTTTTAAGTTGAACGTGCTAAGCCCTTTAGATTGTCCAAAGTTTTAAAGGTGAGCACATGGCAACAGTACTCAAATCCTTACTTATCGTAAGTTTATGTCGAAAAGGGTTTAATCCAAGTGGGAGTATCTTTCATCCTTGTAATAAGGCTAAACACCTCGAGTAAGCATAGGAATTTACACCCAATAGGTTTTTCACTAGCTCAAACAGAGGCTAACACCTCAAAAGGTAGAACCACTTCACACCTCCTAAAATATTGGGTAACCGATGCTCCCTCTATATGCTTGGAGGAGAATTTAATGGTATGCATGTGCACAAGTGTGTAGGGGACTGAACAAACCTTTCATGACTTAACTCTCTCAAAAATAATAAAAACCCTATCCTAAAGTCCCCTAAAAATAACACTGCAAAGGAAACAAAAGGGTTTGTAAAATTATGAATAATATATATTGGAATTTCCATATAAATCAAAGTAAAAAAATGGCACATTTTTGTTTTGAAAATACCGAGGATTATAATTAAATATCAATTGAGACCAAATTAATCAAAATTTAGTTAACACGTGATTAATTTTAGGCCCGACTCTCTAATCAGTCCCTAGTGGAGTCGCCAAACTATCGTAACATGGCCGGGATACGAATCCTAACCAGCCCAAATAAAAAGGTAGGTGTACCCCTCATGCCTATATATATCTATCATTATTGTTTTCCTTATTTTTCATGTTTAAGGACTGAATCACTAAGATGGATTGCTCACTGATTTAACCCTAAATTCATTCCAAAGCAACCATTCATTTTGGCATTGCCACCAATCTGTTTTGCCTAGGTGAGATTGATCATCTACAAGAGTTTGTATTTTGAGGGTTACAAAACCCTTAAAAAATCCAAGGCCTGTGATAATACCAGAGATCATGTGAAAAGTTTTGGGACTTGGTTACAATCATAAGTGAGGATCGATCCTTCTCATGATGCCCTAGAAATTGGTACCTTATTAATACATGTTAACTCAAATTTTGATTTTTACCCTATTTCAATATCCATTATTTAATTATAATTCCTGTCTATCAAAATAAAATTTTATGTAACAAATTTATTATTCCATGTGAGAAAATTAGGTTTTTAATTTTTTTTGAAAATCAAAATACCTTTTGTACCCTATTAGAGAGCCAATGGAATACGGAGGTTAAAATATCTTTCATACCCACTAGAGCATCAAAGCAATATGAAAGCTTTTATTTTAACAATCAAAATCTCTTACGTACGCCACCGAAGAACCAAAGGAATGCAAAACATTTTACTTTCACAAAATCTAGAAAATCTCAATTTTTATTTTTAAAAGGATATCTCATTATTAAAATAATCAGTAGAAGCCTTCTCATATTCTGGGAGAAATTTTATGTACTATTTTAGTTTGGGCACATTGCCTTAATTTTAAAATTCCATTTTTATTTAAATAATAATTAAAATTACCTTAAGACTCGATTTAAACAAAAAGTACTAAAATCACTCTAAAGATTCAAATTTGGTTGAAATGATCAACACGTCCTCTAAAGTACACTTTCATCATGAAAGCATCTCAATGACTCTAAAGGACTTGATTTAATGGTAAATTACTAAAATCCTACTAGGGTATACATTCGATGTGAAAGTATCTAAATAACCTTAAAGGACTTGAAAACATCGTAAAAGGGCAAACCTATCCCTAATGTGTACCTTCAGCATGAAAGTATCCCAATAACCACATAGGACTTGATTCTAAGGTAAATTACTAAAGACCCCTAATGTGTATCTTTGATGTGAAAATATCTTGCTAACCTACAAGACTAGAAAATAATTTAAAGTGACCGTTATCCATAAATGGCTACATTGGATGACCGAAAATGCAAAAATTGATAATAGGTCCTTAAATTTCTCAAAATTGCACTTCGACTCTTAAATGGTAGGAAAATGCTATAATTACTTCTAAAATGTTCAAAATACCATAAATGGGTAATTTAATGTGAGAAATGACCTAATTAGTTGCAAAATGTAAGACTTTACTAAACGTCACTAAACTTCCTAAAATTGCAATTTGGCCCCTATGATTTAAAATACAAGAAATGGCCTTTAAATAAAATCAAAATGTATAGAAAATTTTTCTTTTAAGCCTTAAAGCACTAGGCCAAGCAACTTAAGTGTAAAATTTTAGGAGTTTAGAATTTTTAATTGCTTTTTCTTAAATGTAAAATTTCTTAAAAATTTCCTTTAGAATTCAACACTTGGGATTTTCATAAGCAATTTTTTATTTTTCATTTTTAATTTTATTTAGGCCAAATTTTCTTAATGGGCCTAAAACTTTCAAATTTTACAAATAGCCCAACAACCCTAATAATTTTTCAACAAGCCCAATAACATTGCCAAGCCTATTTTTTATTTTTCCAAGCTTATTTTACTTGCTATAAGCCCAATAAGTTTATTTGTGATTATTCCATTAATTTTCTGATGAGGCCCAAGTTGGCCTATTTTAATTTTATGATAAGACCCAATGATATTTTCTCTCTCCAAAACTTTTATTAATTCTTTTGGACTCAAATTTTTCATATGAATATTTAATTAAACTTTTTACGTGTTTAATTTTTAAATAAATTTTTTAACTCATAACTTTTAATTTCTTATAATTTAGCCCTTCCATTTCATTTTTTATAAAATATGTAATTATGACCCTATTTTTTCATTTTTCCATTCTCAAAATCTTATTTATATTTATTTTAATTGAGGAAATTATTGATTTAGTTACATGAACTAGTTTGATTGGAATTTAATTTTTCTTTAACTAATATAGTTACATTTTAACTATATATTAAATTAATATTAAACTACTGACCATGTAACCTAACCATAGCCCACAACAGGCTTTTTGGCTAAGGTTAGATAATTATTATATGAATACAAATTAATTAATTAAAGCCTAGAAAAAATCTACAAAATAAATTATCAAATAAATTAATAAAAATAAAAAAAAATGAAATTGCTAAAATTTCCTAGAAACTTTTAGCCAAAACGGATGTCAGCCCTTCTTGGTCAACTTTCTCCCTTTATATAAAAGGTAAAGATGTTTCTAAGAAGGCCTAATCATTTTCCCAAAAAAATATAAAAAAAAACTAATAAAATCAAGATTTCAACATTTTTTCAAGCTAAGAACACTTAGAATTTTTTTAGTTTTTTGTACTGTCATTTGTGTTTCTTCATTTTGGTAAGCTTTATGATTACTTGAGCTCCTGGATTTCAATTGATGTTGAAAGGCCTGAAAGCTATGATCAAAGTTTCTTGATTTTGTTGTTCAATTTGATATTTACTAGAAATAGTTTCATTTTTATTAAATTAATTCATGATTATAGGTATAAATAATATTATTTTCATTTATATATTTTTATGTTATTTTTATTAATATTTTCATGTTGATTTTTTCATTATATTTATGTTTTATGCATATTTATGCTTGGTAAAAATTATGACATATCTGTTTGTTGATATTCATGAAAATATATAATGAATAAAACTGTTTTAGTTGATATATATATATATATATATATATATCTATATGCTAGTCAAATATGTTTAAGATCTTTGACGAAATATTATTTCCTGTTTTTATGAGATTTAGGACTATTTTGCAAAGTTTGAAAGTTGCAAGGGTTTAAAAATAATTTTTAAAATTTTTGAAGGCCTTGGAAGGGTGATTCCAAGATTGGATGAATCTTATCTTAATGATTTTGTGATGTTTTGATAATTTTAGGTTATTCTGTAACTATGGAAAATATAAGGACTAAATTGCAAAAAATTGTAAAATTATTTCTAGGCCATATAAGCTTGGCCGAACATGTCTTATAACCTTTCGAGGTGTTTTCATGCTTATTCTAATATGCATAAATATGTTTTATATATTTTTAATCATTTTAGGGTCATTTTATAATTTTAAAAAGTTTAGGGACTTATTTGCAAAATTACAAATTTTTTGTTCCTAGGTCATTGATGTTTGGCCCAACTGATTATATAATATTTTGTCTGTGTTTTATGTTGATTTGGATGTGTCCAATATTTAATTTCATGTTTTATTTCGTATAGAGACTAAATTGTAAAAATGAAAAAGTTTTGTTTTGAGGCTTTTCATGTTTTGTCAAACCATTCGTAGACCTTCAGGGGTGTCTTCCATGTTAACTTAACATGTTTGAATGTGTTTTTTTAATATTTTTTTTACCATTTTAGGGTGGTTTTGTAATTCTAAAAAGTTTAAGGACTAATTTGCAAATTCTAAAAAATTACTCTAAGGCCATAATGGTTGGCTGAATGCTTCTTATGATTTTTGACAAAATTTCCATGATTTTTTGTGATGAATTTTGTGTTTAATTATGTGTTTATTTTGTATAGTGACCAAATTGCAAAGCTAAAAAATTTTAGAGATCATTTAGAAAAACTTTGCATATTAGGGTTAATAAATGTTTTTGACATTTTAAGAATATCTCCAGCATTCTTTTGGTTTTCTAGAGGGGTGTAGAAAATATTAAAACTTTTAGTATCCCTTTAGTTTTTCAGTCGAGGTACGAAGTGCATTTTCAAATACTAGAGACCTATTAGTAATTTTTGCATTTTAGGTCAATCTTGATGTCTAAGTTACCTATAAAGGGTATAATTGTTATTTCCAAGCCCCTTAGGGTACCGAGATACTTCTATTGTGAAAGTACACCTTAGAGGCATTTCAGCAATTTATCTTAAAATCAAGTCCTATGTGATCACCGAGATACTTTTATGTCAAAGGTGTATAATAGGAATAGGTTCATTTGTTTATGAAGTTATCGAGTCCTTTAGGTACTGGGATACTTCTATGTTGAAAGTACACCTTAGAGGCATTTTAGTAATTTATCTTAGAACCAAGTTCTTTATTACCATCGGGATACTTCTACATCAAAGGTGCATAATAAGGAGAGGTTCATCATTCTATGAAGTTATCGAGTCCTTTAGGGTACCAAGATACTTCTATGTCAAAGTTAAACCTTAGGTGCACTTTAATAATTTTACCTTAGAACCAAGTTTTATATGACCATCGGGATACTTCTACATCAAATGTGTATAATAGAAGAGGTTCATCATTTTATGAAGTTATCGAGTTCATTAAGGTACCGAGATACTTATATGTCAAAGATACACCTTAATTGGATATCTCATTAATTTATTTTTGAACTAAACACTTCAGGGTCACTGGGATATTTTTAAGTCAAAGTGTTATTTTTTAACCAAGTCCTTTAGGTCCACTACAATAATATGGATTATTTTAATAATGAGATATCCTTTTAAAAAATGAAAATAGACATTTTTTTTAATTTCAAAAAAAAAAAAACCTTTTGTATTCCCTATGTTCTCCAGTGGATATAAAAAAATATTTTGATTTTTGAAATCTTTTGTATTCCTTTGGCTTTCCAATAGGTCACAAAAGATATTTTGATTTCTCAAAACCTTTCGTATTCCATTGATTCTCTAGCAGGGTAAGAAAGAGAATGATAAAAACCTTCATGTTCTTTTGGTTCTTTAGAAGGGTGCGAAAGATATTTTGATTTTTAAAAATATTAAAAACTCGATTTTCTCACCTAGAATAATAAATTTGTTTAATAAAATTTATTTTTGATATATGGAAATTATAATTAACTATCAAATGTTGAAATCGAATAAAAATTAGAATCTAAATTAGCACATGGTTAATAAGGTACTGATTATCGAGCATTACGAGATGGTTGATCCTTACTTGTGATTGTAACTGACTCCCAAACCTTTCATGAGATCTCTGGTATTTTTTTAGATCTCAAAGTTTGTTTTTAAGTGTTTCGTAACCCTCCAAATACGAATTTCCATAGGTTACCAATCTCACTAGCTAAATTAGATTGGTGAATACTCTAAAATAAATGGTCATTTCATAACGACTATATAAGGTTAAGTCAAGTAAATGCTTCACCTCGACAACTTAGTCCCTGGACCAAAAAAGGAATGATAAAGAAAAAAATAATAATGATATGCCCTTAAAATAAAAGAAACATAATGATATATAGATAAATAAAGGAACAAGGGGTATACCTATCTTTTTAAGTTGGGCTAGTCAGGATTCATATCTGGGCTATGTTGCGAGAGTTTGGCGACTCCACTGGTGATAGGTTAAAATGTCAGGCCTCAAATTACTCATGTGTTAAATAAATTTTGATTAATTCGGTTTCAATTGGTATTTAACTATAATTCCTGGTATTTTCAAAATAAAATTTTATTATATAAAAATTCTACTATATGTTATTCATATTTTTCACTAACCTTTTTGTTTCCTTTGCAGCATTATTCCTAGGGGAATTTAGGATAGGGTTTTTATTATTGTTTTAAAAGAGTCAAGTCATAAAAGGCAAGTTGTTCTCCTACATACACTGTGCACATGCATAGGCATTAGATTCTCTTTCGGGTGTAAGGAGGGGGCATAGGTACCTAATATCTTAGGAGAAGGGAAGTAGCTCTACCTTTTTAGGTGTTAGCCTCTATTTAGGCTAGTGAAAAGCCTTTCAGATGTAAATTCCTATGCTTGCCCTAGGTGTTAGCCTCGTTACAGGCATGAAAGTTACTTTTACTCGAATTGAACCCTTTTCAACGTAAACTAGAAATGGGTAAGGATTAGGGTAATTCGTCAGTTCTTTTTGGACTTAGGGAGCAGTTCAAGAAATTATTTAGATATCTAACCTAAACTTCATGTAATGAGCTATAGGGGATTCACTTCGTTGAAGCCATATCCAGTTTTAGAGGGTATCAAGTTAGGTACACATAGGGGAACATTTTTAACCCCTTGCTCTTTTAATTTGATATTAATAAATTTATATTGTATATTATGATAAATTTGACTCTCGTGTTAATTTGTTATGATATCTATATTCTATGAAAGCTTGTAAATTCATTCATGCATTTCTTTTTACAACTGCAAGGTTCACATTTTTATTGTTTATATGCTTATGCATTCAGAATTTCTACAATATACTAAAACTATTCCATTTATTTTATTTCAAGGATCAAGATATGGATAACAATTTAGAGGAAAAAATAGTGTAATAGAGTCCATCCAATAGGAGTTTGGTCATAAAGTTCAGGGAACTAAAATCCTACTCAATAGAATGATAAAAATGGTCGAGGTCAAGTGCCACAAAATAAGTCCCACGAAACCTGGATTAAGGCCAAACAAAAATTAATTTTATCTTTTATTCGAATTACTAGCTTTAAGTTTAAAACACCTATTTGTATTAAAGAATATTCCTTTTCTCTTAAATTACTAAATGTTTTGTCTTTAGGGACACTTTAAACCTGCTTTTACAACGTCATTAAAGTTTCAAAATCACTAAAATGTTTACCATTAAGGATACTCCAATCCTATCTTCCAAGGGAATACTCCAACGTTACTTTTCACTTAAAAAATCTAAATTTTATCTTTTGAACTTCCGAGCTTTTTAATCAAAATCTTTTCTTTCAATATCTGAAGCTACCACAAGTCCAAACATGTCTCAAAATTGTCATTTCGGTTATTCATCAATAATCAAAGACAATTACGAGATGCATTCCAATCTTCACTCCCTTTTATGCTTTTGTATGTTTATTCTTATGCAATATCATTATATTCTTTTTCATCTTTCTAACACATTTTCCTTTGTGGTGCCTATTCTACATTCATATTTCCAAATCATTTTTGAAAATTATAAGACATTTTTCCATGTCAGTATATCTTATTTCTAAAATTAAATCCAGAGATCATTTTCATCAAAAATCCTTATGTTTCCCACGTCTTCGAGGCACATATAAGATTTAAATTTTTCTTTAAAACCCAAGTTTACATTTTTACATAAAAATTCATGCATTAAGAGGGCTTACATCAAAATAATGACAAGTCAAAACCAAAAAAACTAAAACCAATGCAATACATTGCTAGCGGGTATCGATTTCGGGTGTCATAGGGGTGCTAATCTTTCCTTACGTGTAACCAACTCTCAAACCCAACCAATGAATCTCTGGACCTTGTAGACCCTGGAATTGATGTTTCAAGTTTTGTAACTCAAAATATCAGTTTTAATAGGCATTCGATCATGCCTAGCCCAAATGATCAATGGTAACTCTAAGTTTTTGACCACTTTATGATGATATCAAAGACTAGTTGGATAAGCGATTCATCTGATGGTCCTTCCTCTTACCATCATATCATCATGACAAATCTAAATCCCGATCAAGAGATATCCCAAAGGCACACTTTTAAGTGGCGTGCATTATTCCAAGCAAATTGGGTAGAGGCACATCGCGACAATTAGTGTTTAACATATTTTGTTATAATTTGTCAAAATTTTTAATTATATGAATTTTATTGAATTTTTCAAAAGTATATATAATACCATAAAGTTTCAATTTTATGAATAATAATAATAATAATAATAATAATAATAATATGATTTTCTTTTCAAGTCTTTCACTTCTCACTATGGTTTTTGACTAATTTTCTTAATATTTAAAGGTATAGCTAGATGCATAATTAGGGAAGTGAGTGTGACCATTCTAAGTAAGCAAATTGAATTGATATTGGTTTAATGTTAAGAAATCACTAGAAGCATCGCATAAAACTAGGGTCTTAATGGATCTAGTGATAATTATGGCTTATATGATTTATAAGTTCTTTAGTATACTTGACTAGATTTTTAGCTTGGTAGACTCGAGTTGCCAAGTAATTTATCGAATCTTTTACTATTTGTTAAAATGTATAGTAACTTTGAATGGGCCTCATGTGGATTATTTTGATCAGTAATTTTGAATAGGAGAATGATTTAAATTTTATGAATCAATTATTTAATTGTACCTTGAATCTGCCTTGGGTTTGTACATTGAAAAATATGTTTGATATGTTATGATTGTGAAGAATATTTTTGTTCTTAAGATTTCAGAGTCTTACATGTGAACTTGATTGGGATAGTTATTGGTTCTAAATTTTGCTACATTCTGGACCTTACCATTGGGATAAATAAAATGGCACTATAAGCTAGCATTACACTTAACCTTTTTGAGGTTAAATTATGAATATGGATTTTGCCACTAGGATAAAAGTTGTCATAATACAGTGTTATTTGTCCTAGCTACATTCTTAACCTTGCCATTAGGGATGAATATAAGCATTTACATATCCTCTCTAGTGTTACATTATGAATATAGACCTTGCCACTTGAGTGAAAATGGTCACAGTTCAAATTTCAATCTAAGTCTAAATTTGTTTATGAATATTTACATGAATATGAATATTTAACCATAACCATCCCCTTTATCATAACTCTTTATTTGAATACGAAATGTTTGATTATTGGAACTTGAATTGTGAATGATTATAGAGTGATGAAGTTGTGATTCTACTGTGAGTTATTATGAACAAATTTATGGTTTGGCAAAAGTTTTCAAGTAATTTTGTATCTATATGATAGTAACATATGATGACCTGAGTGGTTACTTACTGCGTATTTATACTCATTCTATTGATTATAATTTCCTTTCAGATGTTGGGGAGTAACTGCTAGCTAGTTCTATCATTAGGTGATATGGATACGAGAGATCATTACTAGTTCTTATACTGTTTGGGAGTTATAAGCTCACCACTTTCGTAAAATAATTTACAGACTAGTGGCTATTGACACTTAATTTTGTTCACGTACTTTCTTGAATGTCTCGAGACCAAAAACTTAATGGCCGCCTGGTGAAGGTTGACTTTGTACGGTGGACTGAAAATTTTCAAAACCTATTTTTTAACTTTATTTTTATTAAATTTTAAAATTTATTTTTGCAGACGATATCAAAGTCAAATTTTTCATTTTTAAGAATTTTTTGAGATTTTTTTGTAAAATTTGGGAAGTTGACGTATATTTTTACCGATACTCGTACAGTATTTATTTTGATATGCACTCCAAAAAATCAAATATATTCAGAAAAAACCATATTGGCATTTTATATCATGAAGTATCAAGTTTTTAAATTTACTAATTAATTTTAAAATTTTCATTGCACTATAAATTCTTACTTGCGATTTTTTTTAGTGAAATTTGTTCCAAAATTCAAGTTTTTATCCTTATTAATTTTATAAATTGATATTTTAAGTATTAAATTCAGCTCATTCTCCTTAAAATTAGAATTATTTTTGAAATTTTTCTCATTTTTCATATGTGGGGTTTTCTATTTCATAAAATTTTTTTTTAGATTTTTCTAAGTTTAAAATTTTTAAAATTCATCAAATATTTTTATTAAATTCATGTTAAATCAGTTTTTTTAATTCTAATTTATTTTATGAGTTTTGAATTTATATATATATATCAATTTTTCTTCATAAAAGTTTTTTTCATAAAGTTTTATAAGTTTGAAAGTTTTAATTATTTTTTTCTTACACAGGGCTTCTTAAAATTTTCTTTTATGAATTGACACTTGAAATGTTTATAAGAAAATTCCATTATTTTTATTCTATTATTTTTTGGCCAAATTTCCTTAATAAACCTAAGCCTTGTAAATTTTGCTATTAAGCCCAATAAACTCATTTAATTTTTAACAAGCCCACCAGGATTTTCCAAGTCCATTTTGTTTTTTATCAAGCCCAATATATCTATATGGATTTTGCCAACAAGCCCATCTGAATAATTTGGGTCAAAATTAATTTTTCAACAAAGCCCATTTATTTATTTTCTTAGTAATTCATTTAGGCCCAATATTTTTTTTATAAATTTTTAGTTGGCCTACTATTTGATCAAATTATTAATTGAATATTATTAGATAAAATTTATCTATTTGAATATATAATTTTTAATTTGTTACAACTTAATACTTCTAGCTCATTCTTATGGTATTCTTGATCAAGATTTTTTTTCTTAAGCTTATCATCATCATCATGGAGTCTAAGCCCTAGGTGATGACTAATGCATATGACTCATGCTAAAAGACAAATTTAATCAATTAGAGCTTATCTTATCAACTAATTTCAAACGTAATTTATCAAATGAAAAATAAAAAAAAATGAAAAAAATCGATGGCCAATTCGGACAAGAAGGATTTTATTCCTTCTTGGCTAAATCTCCCTATTCTAAATAAAGGGAGAATTGTTCAAAATAAAGGCTAATGGTGTTCCAAGCAAAAATACATAAAAAACACTTAAGAAAAATTAAGTTTTCTACCATTTTCTACACTTTTAAGGTATAAATTCTTAGAAAATTTTGGGTTTTTGTTCATTTCATTCCATTTTATTCCTTTTAGTAAGCCAAAATCATGCTTAAGCTTATGAATTTCAATTCATGTTGAAAGGCTGAACATGATGGCTATGAACTATTTTCTTTGATTTAATTGTTATGTTTGATTTTTATTAATAATAGTTTATTTTTTCATTAAATACATTGTTCGTTGATATGATTTTGATTTTTGTGATATGATTTTGATTTTATCTTGTATAAATATTCATATTGATACTATTTTACTTCGTATTTTCTGGTTAATATGTTAGAAAAATATGTATATATATTTATTTTTTCTTGATTTCTTTCATGCTGATGTTGATTAGTGCTCGATAAAGCTAGGATATATGATTATTGAGTTGGAGAAATTTTGTTTGGTGGGTTATTTGATGTTGGCTAAACCTAATGTATGTGTATATGATAATTTATTTTGATTTTTGTGGCTGTTTGGTAAATATGGAAACTATAGGGCCTAAATTGTTAAACAAAAAGTTCTGTTTCAAGGCATATCATGCTTGGCCGAATCACTTGTACACCTTTAGAGGTGTCTTTCATGTGTATTTAGTACGTTTGAATGTGATTCATATATTTTTAGCCTTTTCAGAGCCTATTTATAATTTTAGAAAGTTTAGGGGTTAATTTATAACTATTAAAATTTTGTTCCAAGGCCTAAGGTATTCGGCCAAACTTTTCTTGTAATTTGTAGATGTGATTTTTGTGTTGATTTTGATATATTCGATGTTTAATTTTATGTTTTAATTATATAGGGGACCAATTTGTAAATTTAGAAAAGTTTAGGGACCATTAGGAAAATATAGCATTTTAGGTCAAAATGGCCATTTCTAATATTTAATTCCCCATTTAGGGCATTTTGATTATTTTAAGCATTCCTCTGATCCTCAGAAGGGGTACAGGCTATTAAAAAAAACTTTCATTTTCTTTCAATTCTTTGGAAGGGTATGAAATGCAATTTTAAGAAAGTTTGGGAGTTTAATTGCAATTTCTACATTTTAGGTCACCTTAATAACCAAATTACCCATTTAGGGTAAAAAGGTCATTTCTTATCATTTCTGTGCCCTTTTAAGGTCATCGAGATGCTTTCAAGATGAAAGTAGTCTCTAAAGGCTTTTTAGTAATTTCCCCTAAAATCAAGTTCGATGTAGTCACCGGATGCTTTTATGCCAAAGTTGTGTATTTACAATAGATTTACCCTTCTATAACCATTTCTGTGTCCTTTAGAGTTATCAAGATACTTTTATGTTGAAAGTATACTTTAGGGGTATTTTGGTAATTTTACATTAAAACCATGTCCTATGTGATTATTAGGATACTTTTATGTTGAAGGTACACATTAGGGATAAGTTTATTATTTTAGACTGTTTTTGAGTCTTTTAGGGCTATCAAAATAATTCCATTCAAAGGTATACTCTAAGTGCATTTTGGTAATTTGGCATTAAAACCAAGTCTTTTATAGTTATTAGGATACTTTCAAGTCAAAGGTACTTTAGAGGATATTTTAGTCTGATCGACCAAATTTGAGTTCTAAAAATTGAGTTTTAGACCTTTTTGTCCGAATTGGGTCTTGGGACAATTTATCTATTAGTATTCTTAATAAAATTACAAATTTTAGAAAATTAAAGAAATGTTTTTGAGTTAAAATAATATGTGAAATTTCTTCCAGAATATGAAAGGGGTTTTAAGGATTATTTTAATAACAAGAAATCCTTTTCAAAATGAAAATTAGGATTTTTCAAATTTCATGAAACAAAACCCCTCGTATTCCTCCTGTCCTCTAGTTGGATATGTGAGATATTTTGATTTTTTAAATAAAACCTTCAATATTCCTCTGGCCCTCCAATGAGGTGTGGAAGATATCTTAACTTTTTGTGTTCCTCCGACTCTCCTGTGGGTTACAGAAGATATTATGATTTTCAAAAATATTAAAAATTTGATTTTCTTATACAAAATAATAAATTCAAAATATTATTTTAATACATTAGAATTATAATTAAATATCGAATATTAAAGCCGAATAAAAATTAAAATTTAAATTAGCACATAATTAATAAGGTATCGATTTTTGGGCATCATGAAAGGGATCAATTCTAACTCGTGATTGTAACCAACTCCCGGACCCTTCCATGCGATCTCCGATATTATCGTAGATCTCGAAATTTATTTTTAGGGTATCATAACCTTTGAAATACTAATTTCGACAAGTGAGCAATCTCACCTGACCAAAATAGATTGGTAACGACTCTAAATAAATAATCATTTTGTAATGACTGTTTAAGATTAAGTCAAGTAACTCACTTCGACAACCCCGTCCCTAGAGACGAGAAAGTTTTAATAATGATATGTCTCTTAAGAATAAAAAAATAAAACAATGATATATCAATAAATTTAGAAATAAGGGTCGTCTTGGTCAGGATTCGAATCCCGATCCTGTTGCAACAGTAACTTATTATGCGCAGTGACTAAGCTTGCAACCTCCTATGAAATATGTATCATGCCTTGGACTTTTGTGACTTTTGAAATCATATGTATTTAGAATTCCTCATCAACTGTTTGGGAAAAAAAAAAAAACTTATCTGGCAATTGTTATAACCTAAACTTGGGTTTAGGCTGTGACAATTTTGGATACTATTAATAATTAAATGCAATGAAATTTACATTTTTAAAAGGAAAAAAATGCTTAGTAGGGTTGAAATCTATTACTTCCACAAGCTAAGCAATGTCACCAGTTGTGAGGAACGATAGCCGGCGTGCTCCGTCAAAACTTTTAATAGTACATACTGGCAGTTGCCCACTGTGATTAGGTTTTCTTTCTCTTTAAAAAATAAAAAAGGAAAAATTGTCAATCATGGAGACAAGTTAAAGAGAAACTGATCAGAATTTGAAGACTTTCTTCCAAAAATTGGGATCAATGATGAACCTTAGACGTAGCTCTTCATACTGGCAGCATGGTAATGGAAGTGTCTCAATTTTTTATCAATGTCCGTCATTTCCAGACTCAACGCACTGTTTTGAACTTTTTGATCTTTTTCAAATATATTCATAGCATAATATCAAATTTCTTTAATAAAAATATTTATTATATAAGAATAATTATTTAATATATTATTAGTAAATTTTTTTAACTCTATAAGCGAAACTAAAATATTATAATATGTTCTAAATGTATATTTAAAAAAATAATAAAAACTATATAAACAAAATACAGATAGTGCATTAATCCCGCTTGTGAAATTAAAAACTTCACTATTATTATATGAGATAATAATTCTATATATAGATGCAAATACAATTCAAATTTTAGTGAATATATTTTATTTTTAATTATAATTACCAAAAAAATAATATTTAATTTGTTTAAAAAATCAAATACATGAAAAAAAATCAAAATCCTTTTTAAACCAATGCATACCAATATTGATCAGTGTTGACCAATATAATTGATGTAAACTAATATAAATGATACAAGCTAAAACAATACATAACTAATACTATTTTAATTTAGTTCAAAATGATACATACCGACCAATGTATATACCTACCACTATATGCTCAACAGTAATTTTAGTTTATTTGGAGGGGATCGTGGGTAGGGAATATGTTACCCTCCACTGGTTACTCCGGCTGGAAAAGTTTTAATCTTTTTTGTTTAAAATAATTTTTATTAAAATATTTTAAAAATTAGTATTATTAATTATTATTATATAATTTTATTGTTATGTAGATTATAAAATTTAATTTTTACTAATAAAAATATATATTTTATAATAAATTAATTTCTTATTATTAAAATATAATTATTATTTATATATCCAAATAAATTATTAAAATATAAATTATGACAATTTTTTGCACTTCAAAAATTACTACAAAAATTAATTTTTTACATATATAATATATTTAATAAAAAATAAAAATAATTTTGAGAAAATTGTAGTTAATTTTCTTAAAAAAATATTTTATATAATATATTACATATTTGATAATATTTTTATGTAAAACATATAATGTTTGTATGTAATCTCGTAATGTTTGTATGTAACAAATTACATACAAACGTTATCTTTAATGATTCCTCACACAATACATTAAATATAACACAAATTACATATAAACATTATATAAATTATAATATTTATATGTAATTTTCAAAATCTTATATTGTAATTTTACCAACTAATAAAAATATATATTTTATCGTAAAATTAATTTTTTATTAATGAAATACAATTCTTAATAATATCCCAAAATAAATTATTAAAATAAAAAATATAAAAAATTCTCTCAAAAATTACTAAAAAAATTAATTTCCTACATATATAATATATTTAATAAGATATAAAAAATAATATTGAGAAAATTATAATTAGTTTTCTTAAAAAAAATTTTACATAATACATTACAGATCTGATAATGTTTTTGTGTAAAACTTATCATATTTATATGTAATTTGATAATTATTGTATGTAACAAATTACATGAAAACATTATCTTTCATGATTCCTTACATAAATACATTACATATAATATAAATTACAAATAAAAATTATCTTAACTCTAATATTATGTGTAATTCTTTTAATCTTTAGTTGCAATACTTACCAATTAATCAAAGATATACATTTTATCATAAAATAATTTTTTTAATATAATATAATTATTACTAATATATCTTAATTTTTTAACATTTTTGAAGTGAAAATTTTTTTCATATATTATAGTATACTAAAAGGAGCGCACTCTAAAGCTCCCTGGTGGGTATTACTTCGTCGATAACTTGACTCCAAAATTCACGAAGCCAATTTAATGCACCACGACAAATAAATGTTCAAGCGTTTTGATAATGACGATGAGCATTCATCAGTCTTTAGACATCAAATTTGAGGATCAAGAATGCACAAAGCGACACAGGCAATCCCACATCAGTCATCATTCACGAAAAAAGGTACATATAAACTGTCCATAACAGCAATTTGCATGTTCTCTGATGGTTTCCAGTGACGTTTCCTTTGATTTATAAACCAGTTGTTTATCTGTTTCTGGTCCAGTCCTGTTGCTTCAGCAAGACCAACCTTGTCTGCTTCCTGCGTGATTAAATTTACTTAATAGTAGCAGAATGATAAGGATTTCTTTTCTTTTCTTTTTTTTTTTGCCGCAAATTATTAATGATAACGATTTCTTCTCTCTCTTTTTTTTTTTTGGCCACAAATTATTAAACACCATAATAAAAATTTCAATGATTTACAGACGCTAATTAAAAGACATGTTTACCGTTGGATATGGCCATTTGTAGTGAACATTCCACCAGTCAAGTAGTATTTGCCTTGCTTCTTTTGGTAGTTTGCCTTTCTTCTTCCGTTTCGAAAATTCATGCTTAAGAGTACTAATATAACCACTATATTTCCGCAGGAGTTTCTGTTTCAATTCACGTTCTTCACTTTTCAGGTAATCATCCAGTGTTTCCATCTCGCCTCCACTAAAGTCTTCTTCGTATGATTCTGTAGCTTCAAGTAAGACGATATTTGAGAGATCACTTGCAAACAAAACATTCCGAGATACAAAGGCAAATGTAGCAAAAACAAAAAAGAACCAAATAAATCATGCAGCCTAAATTCGATTAGGAAACAAAACTACGCAATCCACTTGAACCAAGCCTAAACCATGTTTTGCAATTCATGTCGATAAAAGTAACCTAAGCCCAATTATCTATCAAATCAGGCTAAACAGCAAAAATCCAATGAGTTGCAATTTCACAGCTCCCAGACCACTCCAGAAAGTAGAAGGCCGCCCACCTTTTTAATTTTCTGAGGGCAAGTCCATTAATACCAACACAAACCAAATCAGTGTAAATAGATAAATAAAGCAGTCTATTATTACTCTCCTTGTTTCTATAATTTTTGTTTTTGTAAAAGATGAACCCGAAGGGGCAGAAGACAGAAACCACATGAGGAGGGCATGCATCCATGATGTTCTCCCAGATATGATGTAATGTAACACTGTCTCTGAGGAGTCATGCTTCATTTCGTACTTTGTATTTTGTAGGAAGGGGACCCCACATCCATTTTCTAACTTAAACTTCAGAGAGAGAGAGAGAGAGAGAGATGTAGGTACGTTATGTCGTATCCAAGTCAGAGTTATGAAGGAGTTACTTTACGGAGCTTTTGCAACAGTTCAGTTGAAAAGAAGAGAGTAGGATAGACCGGTGCCTGTGCCTGCGTCTGGACCGTGCAGTAGTAGTAACCCGCAAGGCACGCACTGCTTTTGGGTTTTCGCATTTCAAACTTCAAAGCTTCTGTCAAACACTCAGTTCGATCGGTAAGAACAAAAACATGAAATAAAATAAAACTAAAAGTTATTGCTTATAGTAGTATTATTTAAATTCAGCTGTTTTAAAGTACAAGGCTGTTATGCAGCCAGCTCGGCAACTCCCTCACCTTGGAAATGGGTAAAGGTTTCTTAGTCCAGGTGATGGGACGACTAAGTCGTCGTTTTCCCTCTGGGGTAGTTTAATTATGCATGCGAGGTGTGATCAACGTCCGGGGCCTGGGGAATTGGGTAGACGGTAGGCGAGGCAGGTTTTGGCAGATGATTCGATGCTCCAAAGGTGCCTGCTGAACTCCGCAGCGCTAACTGCGGGGGCCTCATGACCCCTCAGCTCATTTATGACTACTTCTATGCTTCAGACTGATCTCCTCTAGGCTCTAGCAGGTAGTCTTACTAATTTTCTGAACTTCAGTAATTAATTTCATTTTATAAAATGGGGATGGCCTAGAGAAAACTATAGCTTAACTGATATGCATGTGGAAGAAATATATGCAAGGAATAGCTCCCAATGACATAAAAGAAAGAACTTCATCCAGTTGAAAAGAGGAAAAGAATAAACTCCGCCCATGAATCTTTTAAAAAAAGTTTTTAAGAAAAAATCCAAACCAGGAATTTGATGAGTGGATAAGAGAGAGAATCGTACTACCTGAAAATTAAGCTCCAAATGATGACATGGGACGTGACCTCATTATCATTTCGCGTCTGACAACTGAAGTGTAAACGGATGAAAAAGTATACTGAAATATACAACGATGGATCGGGTCGCAAGCACCCCCATGCAATGTGTTATTTTATGACCACAAAGTTCGACTTTTATTTGCAAGTTTTTATGCAAACTGGATAATGGTAGCAACTAAAGATAAAGAGCACATTCATAAACTCTTATCAAAAACCCTAATCAAAGTCTAAAAAGACAGACAATAGCTGTAGCAGTGCCACTGATGTCGTAGAACTCTACCTCATTTAAGATAACGCTACTGGTACAGGAACTCATGCCATAGCAGGCAAGTACTCCCCCTAAAGCCTAGCTGATTTATTGGACTATGATCGCAAGACCAGTATATGTCCCTCAAAACTTACTTAAATGAAAGAAACAATTACTACTAATATTATTATCCTGATACTCTATATAACATATATTAATAATTTTTATGGTAAAGAATGTATAAACAACTGAACATGGGAAGATATTAATTTAAAAGCTCATGTACCCTAATAGGATTAAGGCATGCACAAATGTCTCTCCAAAAAATCATATAATTACTATATGCATATTATATATATATATATATCCATGAAATCAATCAATCTATCAATCTTTGAAAAGAAAAGAAATATTATAGTTGGTGTTATTGGAAAACACAAATGAGCCTAAATAACGATTCGAAAGCAAAGGTATATGTGATCAAAGGTAAAAAGGGGAAATTATCTTTTTGTTACTTGCTGTAAAAGTAAAAATAAGCTGCATAATAGTTAACATATACAGCAAATAGCTTTATTAAGAAACTATAGGAGTGTCATGAATCGAAATCCCCTTTAATCTCGTACACAACTATGGTTGTGCAAGTATGAGAGGAACCTAAACAAAAAAAAAGAAAATTAAGAAGAACGCATAAAAAAGCCTTAAGGACAAAAGTTCACTTAATAATAAGGGAAAACCCTGATATTAACTATTTTATAATATAATAGCAATCAAGAAAACTAAATTGTGTAGCGATTGGCAGGAACTGATTTCTCTGCAGGAGTAGACGGCCAACGTAATTCAATGAATAGGTGAAAAAGTTATAAGACCGAAATACTACTAATCATTATGAAATTGCAACCTATCCCTTGATCACTCAAAATAAAAACTAAGGAAAAAAAGCTCTAGCAATCATATGGCAGTCAAAAACAATACTCACAGTGCTCTTTTTCATATATGACTACAAATGAACGTATGGACCCGGAACTTAATTCAATTGCTTCGTACTATCAGTTTGGCATCCAAAGAGTTTATAATTCGAATCCCAAATTCTGTAACCCTTCCCCTATCCCCATGTTCCAACCTCCTTTATACTAAAAAAACCTATGCATGTTGAGATTTGTAAAAATTAATAATATAAGACAAATACCGATTTGCAAATCAGTGAAATATATATGTGCGTGTGTATATATATATATATATATATATATATATATATATATATGTATGTATAGACACACTTAAAGGGTTTG
>JBBYHM010111689.1:0-40226 GCA_038381775.1 Adansonia rubrostipa | reverse complement strand
GACACTTGGAGATATGAGCAGGTGTATTCAAAAGGCAAAGCTCCAGTTTCTACTCCAACACATCTCCAAGATTCTGCTCCTAATTCTGGAAATAAGGTAACAATCTCTGAACCCACTGCTTAAATTGAAAATATACTATCTACGGATGAAAATGCTGACCTAGACCTACCCACTGCAATTCGAAAAAAATCAAGAGAATGCACTAAGCATCCCTTATATCCACTGTCCCATTCTGTATCCTTTGACAAATTTTCACCATCCCATAAAACTTTTCTCACGAGCTCTTTAGTACACTCTCGGTTTTTCTCTAATAGAATAGGTAGGTCAAGATCATCACTTTCATTTTCAGGCAAAGTATTTCCAAATTGAAAATTAGGTTCAATCACAGTAGTTACCTCATAATCAGACTTTGTAGGAGAATCTTAGACATATGTTGGAGTAAAACTTGGAACTTTACTTCTTGAGTATACTGACTCATATCTCCAGGCACCATAGATAGGATCAGTTCTTTTATAGGCAACGATGATGTCTCAAATTGGTTTTGGTTAGGAAATAGTGACTCGGACTGATTTTGAGTCAGGTGAGACTAGGTTTTGTTTTCTAACTTAGTTCTATTTTGAATAATATGGTGTGACTTAGTAGGTAGAGGCAACAAAAAAAAGTCTTCCCTATCTTTATCTTCCAATGATCTCTCCTCATGAAGATAAGGTTGAAAAAATGGTTTTTCTTTTTCAAACGTGACATCTATAGAGGTTAAGAACCATTTTGTTTATGGATGATAGTACTTGTAACCTTTTTGGGTTGAAGAATATCCTATAAATATGCATTTAATAGCTCTAGGATCTAATTTTCCCTTATTGTTATTATGAACATGGATAAAAGTAGTGCAACCAAATACCCTAGAGGTAAAACCATTAGAGATACTCAGGTCTGGATAAAATTTTGAGAAAGCTTTCATTGGTGTTTCACCCTTTAGGGACTTAGAGGGTAATCTATTTATAAGGCAAGTGGCTATTAGGATTACTTCCCCCCGAAGACTTTTCGGAACATTCTGTTGAAACAAAAGAGCTCTCGTGGTAGCTAACAAATAACTAATTTTTCTCTTAGCAACCCCATTCTGTTATGGGCTATTGACACAAAAAGATTCATGGATTATATCCTTATTTTCAAAATAAGGAGATAGAGTCTGATTAAAGCAATCTTTGGCATTATCAGATCTAACTTTCTTAATTTTTACTCTAAACTGGTTTTGGACCATAGTAAGGAACTTGGGAAAGATGACACTCACATCAGATTTATGTTTTAGGAGGTATACTCAAGTTACCTGAGTACAGTCATCCACAAACAAAACAAACCACCTCGAGCCTGTCATACTAGAAATGGAAGTAGGGCCCCATATATATCAGTGTGGATCAAGTAAAAAGGCATCGAACACTTTTTATTACTAATAGGGAATGATGCTCATTTATGTTTTGCATATTCATATACATCATAATGAAAATGTTTAACACCAGACCGTTCAAACAAACTAGGAAACATAGTTTTTAAGACACTAAATGAAGGTGACCAAATCTGTAATGGTTGAGCAAAATAGCCTCTTTATTGGTGGTAGAAAGAAATGACAAAGACTAACCATCTTGGGCATTTTTGGATTGATTCACTGTCTCAAGATAGTATAGTCCAGCCCTCTCTTTAGCACGTTCAATCATCTTCCCCGTGTTCTGATCCTGAAATTCATAATGATCGGATAAAAAATAATAGCATTATTCAGGTCATGAGTTAACTTCTGAATAAACAGTAGGTTAGTAGACAACTTAGGAACATGGAGTACATTCTTGAGAGTGAATTGAGATGTAATTTGGATGTCTTCTAATCCTGTTATAGTAGTGAGGGAACCATGTGCTACTAGAATTTTCCTATTGCTAGAAGAAGGTGTATAGGTTTTAAATTGTAAAGAAAAGTTGGTAATATGGTCCGTAGCTCCCGAATCAATAATCTAGGAGTCTATAATATTCTTATCCAAGGAATTATTAGAAACAACAGACTTACCTGATAGAGCTAGTGAACATATACCACCAATTTTAGACTTGCCCAAGGATTCTAGCAATTCTTTAAGTTTGTCAATCTCTTCTTTACTGAATTCTTTTTTTTCAGTAATTGTTTCCATGCCTGTTGCAGTTATGTAAGCCTGACTTGGACTTTTTTTTTTGTCTTCCTTTATACCTCCAATCCTGGCTTGAAGTACTATGTTTCCTATTTAGTTTCCAGCACTTTTCCTTATTATGCCTTGAGTTCTTGCAATAGGTACACCAAAGAGAGTCTTTGCTATCTTTTCCTTGTAGTTCAGGCCTTTACAGTTCTACTTGCCCATTGCTTTACATCATAATATTTTGATCCTTTGTAATCATAGCAAATTTTTCTTCCACCTGGCCTTCAAGCATAACTCCTGTACGACTCTTTTTAGCCCTGATTAAAGAAATGGTTTCATTAAGGGTAGGGACTTCTTCTTTACTAAGAATCTGCACTCTAACCTGATCAAACTCAACATTCAACCCCGCAAGGAAATCATAGACTCGATCTTTCTCAATAAATCTTTTCAAAATAGCAGCATCCTTTGAATATTTAGTCTTAATGCACTGATAATGGTCAAGTTTCTACCATAAACTTTGAAGAGAATTGGCATTTTTTGTCATGAATTTAGTGCCTTGTTTCATGGCACTAACTCGAACCTTGATTTCATAAACTTATGCAGCATCCTGAGCCTTTAAACAAGTTTGTCTCACAATATCCCACATTTCTTTGGCTGTGGGTAAAAACATACAGGTATCCCTAACCTCAGGGATCATTGAGTTCCATAGCCATAAAAAAATCATTGAGTTAACATGTTTGTATCGATACAGACCTTTGCATTAGCTAAAATTGTGATTTTTGGCAAAATGTATCGATAAACAAGTAGGAGTATTGATACAAATCCATGGAGTGTCGATAGAGGCCTCTAAGTCTCGAGACTAGAAACATTTTTTGCTCTTAGTATCGATACACAACTCATTGTATCAATACTCATAGGTAAAAAATACCTTGTGTAGACAACATGTTTTGTATCGATACACCAAGGCATTTTTGCCCAGTTCAAGCCACTTTTCAGCCTTTGAAAACCAGATTTAAGCATGCTTTTGCACCAAGAAACTATCATAAATCATTGTAAACCTCAACTATGGGCTCATGAACGGATTCAAACAAATTTTTGGAGCCCAAACAATCAATGCCAAAGTTACTTGCATAAAATATATGGTTGTAAGAGGGTATAACAGGCATATCTCCAGTTGCAAGCTGTCACAGCCTTTCTGCCTCCTTGCTCAACATGGTAGAACCAATGGGAAGAGAGTTAGCTGAGCATGGTAGCTAGAGATGTCCCTTAGTGCAGGAGGGAAAGAGCAAAATACCCTTACATTATTTTCTACAAGCAGGGCTGAGCATTGAATAAAAGACTCCCAACTATCTTAAAAAAAGAAAAGCTCTCCAACAATCTCAAAAGACTCTAGCTATTCCTAAAAATCCTCTAGCAACTCTAGTTCCAAAGACTCACCAAAAACACTATTCCATTGCCTTTCACCCTCAACCAACCTGCATTCCCGTAGCTCCCTAAAACCACTACCAGATCACCTTCAAAAACTCAACCTTTCACATACTTTCATCCTCAAAACACCCTATCAGCAACCATATTACCAGAAAGCTTCTTTCTTTCACCTTTTTCTTACTAGATAATAGCAAAAAGAGGGAAGTAACTGAGCTTAAAGTGATTGCTTTAAAAAATGAGGAAAGTTCAAGCTTTTGCTGGTATATTTTTCTACCTTGTTCCATACATTTTTTATTTTGATCATCCATTTTGTTTTAGTGATCCTTCATGCTGTCATGACCCTCGTAAGACTCTTATGCATCATTATTGCCTTGGTTATGGTAGTCTTAGGATCTTAATGACCCTCTTGACACCTTGATGTTGTTTGGCTATATAACCTCAACATACTTCATTTTTATCATTACACAGTCTCTGTTCATGCATCTTTTACCATGTTCCTTCCATATTCATATATCCATCTCATATTTAAATGGTCACCTTAGCATGTCTTATGTATGTTCCTACATTTTCTTGTGTTTTAAAGAGTCTTATGAAATGAAAATGTTGTCCTGACAACTCCAATATCCTTTCCTTTGTTCAAACATGTTCATATTATCTCCATGCACACTATTTGTCATCTTCTTGCATTTGTGTCACCCATTTTCATGTCAAAATGTCATCTTTGTATGTTTGCATGTTTAATCTATGTTTATCTTTGTATGTGCTATATTTTGTTCATGACATCTCTATTAAAATGCTGGCTTGTTTCTTAAAACCTGATTTTTAGAAAAATCCCAAAGTTAAGTTCATGCTACCCCCAATAGATGAAGAATTGCATGGACTTAATGTTTTCATAAAATTGGTTTTCCAATCTTGGGGGTATATCAACATTTTAGCTATGGATTCATGGTGAAATAAGTTTATTTTTCAAAAAAAAAAAGATCTTTTTTAGTATTAAACCTTGATCTTGAGTCCCATGTTTTTCTTAGTGACATGGTCAACGAGTTATTACATCATCCCAAACTACTCTGAACTTATGGATGAACTTGTGAAGCCCATGTTACTTTCTGTCATGAACGTTCGGACATCCTAGACCATGTCTATCTTCGAAAAAATTGAAATATTGAATAATCCCCCTGTTTTTGCTCCAGCAGCACTATAGTCTGAATTTGAAAAAAGTATTTTTGAACCATAAAATGTTTTCTTAGATTTTTTCAATATTTTTCCCCTAAGGGGCATCGAATTACCTTTCTAACAATGTCTTATATGCCCTCGGATCATCCTAGATGAGGGAGTTATGATTTTCTAAACCTTTGCTATTCGAAACCCTTGGAATCGGTGTACAATATTCTATTTGAGCCATTTTGGTCCATCAAATGATTTTTATGAATTTTTAAATATTTTTCTTAAAAGGTTTACAAAATTCCTTTTCGAAAAGGTATTGTCCGTAATCTAATGATTCCAAACAAGGCAGGAACGAATTTTCAAAGTCCATCACGCCCTTTTTTCTTGTACATGCTACCAGTGTCGAGATAAACCGAACTTTAAAAATTAATTTCACCTAAAAAGTAATTTTCCAGGATTTCTTATATATTTTTACATTAAACCTTATCAAGTCACCTTTCCAATGGTACCTCGTTTACCCCCTGAAGCCTTTGGATGTACCCAAAATAAATTCGGGAAAGGAGATAGCATGATGCTGTCCCCTATCTTTTCAGCTTAATTTTCGAATCTCCTTTGATCGAAACATTTAAATGTCTCAGAAAGCACCCAATTGGTTCCCCGACAACACAAGCCTTTTTGACTTGGATCAAGGCTAAAAATACAAAAATATAAATAAAGTTTTCATATTAAAATTTTTGCTAGTGAAGATACTCTAACTTCATTGCTTCGAGGGGACACTCTAATCTCGTTTTTAATTAAAAATATAAATTTTCTTTTTATTCCTAAATATTTTGCTAACTCTATCTTTAGAGATACTCTAAACCCATTACTCCAAGGGAATACTCCGACCTCATTTTTAATTGAAGATTCAAATTTTCTCTTTATTCCTATATATTTCCCTAACTCTATCTCTAGGGATACTCCAAACCCACCTCTCTGAGGGGATACTCCAACCTCTCTTTACCTTAAAAAATCCAAAATTTTTCCTCTTTTGGGTGCCTCGAACTACTTTGATTAAAATCATCTTTGTCCCTTAAATCACCATCGAATCTAGAGCTATCTCTAAAATTGTCATTTCGATTATTCTTTAATAATCGAAGGCTATTATGACATACATTTCGATTGTCCCTTCCTTTCATGTTTTTTTTGTTGTGATTGCTTGTTTATGATATTATTATATTTCTCTTTTTTCATCTTACTAACACTTTTCACTTTTGTAATGATTATCGTGCATTCATGTTTAAAATTTATTTTTTCAATAAAATTTACAAGATAATGTTTCGTGTTGGTATCTCTCCAGTGCCTAATACTAAACATCCAATTTTTTAAATCTAATCCGAACATTGTTTTCACAAAAATCCCCATGTTCCTCACATCTCCGAGACGCATAGGTGATCTAATTTTCCTTAAAAACTCGGATTTGTATTCTCCACCAAAACTTCATGCATTTAAGATGATTATATCTAAATAAAGACTAAATGGAACCGATTTAACCAAGATCAAAGTGAGACATAGTTAATAGGTACAAATTTTGGGCGTCATGGGGATGCTAATCCTTTACCACGCGTAACCAACTCCTGAACCCAACCAATGAATCTTTGAGCTTTGTAGACCTTGAAATCGATGTTTCAAGTTTCGTAACTCAGAATATTATTGTCAATAGGCATCCGTTTCTGCCTAGCCCAAAATGAACGGCAACTCCAAGTTTATGGCCACTTTGTAGTAGCCATCTGAGACTAGTTGGATGAGAGATTCACCCGACGATCTCTTCCCTATCCTTCCCATTATTATGCCTAATCCAAATCCCGATCATGGGATAACTTAAAGGCTCGACCACAACTAACCATCATTTATTTTTAAGTCTAGCGCGTAATGCCTTTCGGATCGTTCGAAGTTTTAAAAGATTACTTCTCTCGTGGCAACTCCACTAAAGAGCCAAACTAGAGAGTTAGGCCTATAACTAGCTATTGCTCACTCAGTTCTTGGTTTTTCGATCTCCATAATTATTTAGATATAACTCTCTTTTATTTTTGCCTACTAATCTCTATTGTTTATGCTTGTCCTGTGATCCTTAGGGATTATTTGTGCCTAATTAAATGTTGATTTAAATAAATATGGCAATATAGGAGTAAAACAAAAAGGTTTGATTATTTTCCTGACACACCCTATGCACTTGCATTTGCAATAGACTTTCACCAAATACCATGGTGTGGTTAGTATCCTAATTATTAAGAGGAAGTGAGCCATCCGCCTTCACAAGTAACCCTCTACATAGGCATGGTAAAACCTTTCGAGATGTAAATTACCTATGTCTCTTGTGAGTACCCTTCCACATTTGCATTGGAAATACATCCACTAGATCGAGCCCGTTCCATTAAACCCTCGATAGGCTTAGGATTGGGGTGCCTTGGCTATCCTTACTGGACGAATAAGTAATTCAAAAACCAAAATAGGTGTTCGCTTAAACCCATATAGTAAAACCTACGAGCTAAACCATGTCAAACCATACCCAATGCTGCTAAAATAACACGAAGAATAAGATCACTTGGGAAAACATTTCCTACCTTTACTCCTATATACCATAGTTATGTGAGCAATGATTGGTGAACATTGTCATCCACGTTTGTCATTTTTGTCATGATCATTCCTTTGCAATATGCTGTTATATTCGACAGCAAATCCTCCTTAATAAGTGGGTAAGGACAAGCGAATGCCATTATCCACAATGCCATCTTAAAATGGTTATATCTGAACGATGGCTTAGCATGTACTTAACATAGATAGTGATAAACGAACATCACTTTTAAATGGTCCGTCTTAGTCCTCGCCAAGTATAATTTTACTTCGTGAAGAGACAATTTTCATGCGGGTACGCCGGTATGCTGCCCTTTTAATACCTCAACATTCAGGATCATTATGTTTGCCCCTAGGCATCGCACCACCTATTTTTAAGGCAAATTTTGTGATACGCTTCTATTGCTATTCCTTATTTTCTTTATCTTTTGCTTATTATTTCATTTTGGTTACTAATGTATTCCCTTTTTGCTTTTCTTCTTCACCATGCATTATTTCATCATAATCACTATTACCAGAGACAATTGGTTAATGGTTCAGTGTTCATCAAGGGGTGTTTGTCATGGAGCAAAAGTCCACTTTGGAGCTAAAGCCCTTTGAGGAAGTTTGAGCATCGTTAGAGAGCCAACAACATGAAAATGAAGATGCCCTTAAACCGGGGTATGTCTTAATAGTGCATGAAAGGATCAAGATAGGGTACCATCAAAATGATTAGCAAGATCTAAGGATTATATGGACCAATTGGGACAATACTGAAAGGGAATCATTCACTAAGAGATACAAAGATATTGCTCTTCTACTCTAAGTTCATTTGGATGTCGATTTGTTGCAAGCAGCCTTTCAATTTTGGAATCCTGTATACCAGTGTTTCACTTTCAATCATGAAGATTTAGTCCCCATGGTTGATGAATACACTGTATTACTCAACATTGAGAGGGCAAAGGTCGATAGAATATACTGTAAAGGGTTGAACCCTCCAACTTTTTAGAAAAGATTAGCTCAAATCCTTAGGCCAACAGAGTTTGAGATTGAGAGTCATATCAAAACGAAGGGAAATAGTGAATGCATCTTGTTATACCCATATATAGGGAATTGCTCTACCCTAATCGCCTCAATCATCCCAACAACTCATCACCATAACCTAAAATACACGGATGATCTATAAGCGATTGCCCCAACAATAACTCATCGCCATAACAGCATCAGACAACGATGTGACTTCCCAACAGCAACATGACTTTAGGACAGACATCTTCTAAGTGATGGCCGACTGACAGAGCCGACCACAAGGCACCATAGCCTGACAACTAGCTCGGCACTAGCCACCCCCTGTCAAATCACCTAACACAATGTCCCTAGACAACACCTATAAAAGGAAGCAAACCTGAAGGTAAGTACATCTCCCTTACCGTATCTCTAATACCCATATACTAACTTAGCCATCGGAGAGTGCCCCGGAGTATCAGCTCCGACACCCTTCTGACTCTTTATGTGCTGCAGGGTTGAGGTTGACCTTTTGTAAGAAAAGCATGAACAATTAGCACCGTTTGTGGGAACCAGATCAAAAAGAAAACCATAGCTGACCAAAACGCTGACACCATCCCACAAAACCTCTCATCATCACCTGAAGCGACAAACCTGTGCCCCAGCTTATCACATACCCAAATACCCGTTCCCCTCCCCTCGTGGCTATCCTACTCACCACTGGCATACTATCAAAATCTGCTAGGGTTGATTTCGCCTATGGCCACCGTCGTCCCTCACCATGACCAAACCATAAGCCTCAGCAACACCGTCACAGCCACAACGTTGCCACAAACACCCTACATATACCCTTAGATGCCCCGACACCCCTACTTACCCAACTCAACACATCTACACCACTTAGTCAACTCAACTATCACGCCCATTACCAGGCGCAATTTCAAGCTGTTGTCAGCTAGTTGGCCGTCATCCAACAATCCCATATCCAATTGGGGTAACTTGTCAACTCCCAAACCAATCGCCAAAACACACAACCCATTGACTGCCCGACCCAACACACTACGAACATTCCAAATCTAGATACTCAAGATCGACACGCCATAGCAGACTGTGTCACTCGCCCGATAGTAGAGGAGAGTTCCTGCTCTATTCCAGTCCTACGACACATGACATTAGAAACTTCCTACCACACCAGTGGAGATCACCTGCCAACTCGGCTTTAGACCTCACCCAATAAATAGCCGCTTTGAAACAGGAAATTAAAGAACTCCGCAAACTGCAAAGAGTCAATTAGGAATGGTTGGCTGACGAACACAACCCCCTTTCGCCCGACACTCGCCAGGTGCCTTTCCTTTGAAAAGTTAAGCTTTCCCCTAACACCTATGATGGCAAAATCGAATTGGCCAACCACCTAAATCACTTTCGTGCATTTCATAATTTACGCGTATTCCAAACGCCATCTAGCGCCATTCTTCCCAACGACGCTTAGGGGACTAGCTCGAACATGGTGTTATTCCTTGAACCCAGGCTCCATCACAAACTTCGACTAGCTAAGCAGGCATTTCTTTGCCCATTTCAGTAGCTGCCACGAGCTTAATGGCAATCAAACAAAATCATGATGAAATGATTCGTGATTATCTCAAGTGCTTCAATGCAGTTGCCCTAGAAGTCTGAGATCTAAACGAAGAATGGGCTATCCAAGCCTTCATAATGGGCATTTGCCATAAGTACCTAAAGTACAGCTTAACCGACGCCCAACCCATAAATCTGTACCAGCTTTACGAGAAAGCATAAAAATACGTTGAGGTTAAAGAAATAAATATTACGAATCGACGAGCGAAAAACTGGGACAGAAAGCAAAAAGGTGGTGAGGCCAGAAATCCAACCGACCAATCGACCTACTAGGAACCCGCCCCTAGAAGGAGGCACAAACCATTACATTACCAAACAGTCCTAACAGAAAGTGAATGTGGCCCCCTACGCACACGAAATACGAGTCTTACACTCCCCTAACCTCTCATAGATCCCAAATTCTCAACACTATAATGAGAGAAGGTCTCATCGAGCGTTTGACCCCAATGAAAGGAAACCAAAACAAGCGTGATCCCGAAAAGCACTACAATTTTCACAACGATATCTGGCATATAACGGAGGATTGCCTTAGCCTGAAAAACGCCATCAAATCCCTAGTAAGAAAAGGCGCGATCAGATAGTTTATTAAGAAAGAACCAAACAACAAAGATCGAACATGTTTGCCCAACAGGTAACGAGAGACCACCCCCAACAAATGATCCATTGTTGGCATCATAAACGTGATCATCAGTCCTGCCGAAACATGAGCCACTAGCAGATCAAAATGCAAGTCCCGCCTCCGTTGTGTCATGCGATTGATGTTGCTCCCGAATGCATCAAACAAACCAATTGGGCGGTTAGCTTTGACGACCCTGATTCCCAGCTCTTATCGGATCGCGAAAACATCACGATTGTCGTTTTTGCCACCATAGGCAACTGCCAAGTTAATCGAATCCTCATAGACAATGGTAGTGTAGTCGAAGTTCTGCAATAGGATGCTCTCCTTCGAATGGGTTTTAACGTCGATGACCTAGCACAATCCCCTCCGATCTACGGATTCGCCAATCAGTCAAAGGGACGATCACCCTTCCCGTAACAATGGGAGATGGAGAACACACGATCACCACTACGGTCGACTTTCTAGTTGTCGATCAACCATCTACCTACAATGTCATTCTAGGCCGACCTCTCATGAAAAAAACAAAACTAGTCACCACGATTTATTGTTTGACCGCCAAATTCCTAACACCAACGGGAATCAGGTACATGAGATCCGACCAGCAAACCACCTACCAGCGTCACTTACAAAATTCCAAATTAGCCACCAACATTGGCTCTTCCCTCAACCCACCAGAAAAAAATTTCCTTGCAAAGTTCCTAAGGAATAACGCAGATGTTTTCGCCTAGTCTGCAGCCGACATGCTTGGAATAGACCCAATCGTCATCATGCACTCACTACAAATGGACCCTTGAGCCACACCTGTCAAACAAAAAAAGCGAAAATTCACCCCAGAACGGCTAACAGCAATACGTGAAAAAGTCGACAAGTTGTTAGTAGCCAACTACATCCTGGAAGTCAAATATCCTGGTTGGCTAGCCAACGTGGTTATGGTCAAAAAGGCATCTGGAAAGTGGCCAATATGCATTGACTTCACTGATCTAAACAAAGCCTGCCCAAAGTACATCTACCTTTTCCCTACAATCGATCGACTAATCGACGCCTCTACAGGTCACAAGCTCTTAAGGTTTATTGATGCCTTCTTAGGATACAACCAAGTTAAAATGGATCCTCAAGACCAAGGCAAAACGGTGTTCATCACTGAGGATGACACTTTCTGTTACCAAGTCATGCCCTTTGGCTTAAAGAATGCTGGAGCCACATACCAACGCCTAATCAATGAACTTTTCAAAAATCAAATCAGGCATTCAATGGAAATCTATGTTGATGACATGCTCGTCAAAAGTCTTTCCCTCTACCAACACCTCGACGACCTCATAAAGACCTTCCACATACTTCGTAAGTACAACATGAAACTTAATCCACTTAAATATGTGTTTGGTGTTTTCGCAGGAAAATTCTTGGGATTCATAATCTCCTCCAAAGGCATCAAAGTGAACCCCAAAAAAATCAGCGCAATACTACAGATGAGCCCTTAAAATCCAGTAAAAAAGTACAGCGGCTGATAGGGCGAATAGCGACACTTAATCTCTTCATTTCCAGGTCAGCTGATAGATGCCTGCCTTTCTTCAAACTGCTCAGGAGGGCGACCAGATATAAATGGACTGATAAATGCCAACAGTTATTCGACCAATTTAAAGAATACTTAAGCACTCCTCCACTGCTTGCTAGTCCAAAACACAGTGAACAGCTCTATGTATACCTTGCTGCATCAGACAAAATTTTTGCTGCTATCTTAGTACGAGAAGAGTCCAGGCAATAGTACCATGTTTATTATATTAGCAGGGTACTCCAAGCTGGCAAGCTTTGTTACAACAAATTGGAAAAACTGGTCTTTGCCTTCATTATCGCAGCACGAAAATTAGGGTAGTACTTTCAAGCGCACCCAATCACCGTCCTAACAAACCATCCCTTCAAAGATATCCTCCTCAAAGTCGACTCGATAGGAATAATGATTGTTGAAGTGTCAAACTTAGCGAATTTGGGCTTACCTACAGTTCAGAAAAGTTATCAAAGCACAGGCTCTAGCAGACTTCATCGCCAAATGTTCCTTCCAAACGTCAGAAGAGCCATCGCCAAACTACTCTCCAACTCGTAACGACCATTCAAACGACGTCCATAACACTCTTTTCAACTGCCAAAATGACGTATGGAACATTTTTGTCGACGGCTCCTCAAGCAAAACAAAGGGCGGTGCGGGAGTCCTTTTGCTTGATCCCCACGGTCAAGAATGGCAATATGGCCTGTCTTTGCAGTTTGCAACATTTAACGACGCGGCTGAGTATGAAGCTTTAATCGTCGGAATGGAGCTAGCTAAAGCCCTTAGTGCCAACCAACTTATTGCTTACACAGATTCTCAACTAGTGGCTAACCAATTTAATGGACTGTATGACATAAAAGATGAGCTACTCGCCAAATACCATAATGTAATTGTCACCCTAGCCCAAAGATTCGCTCATGTCACAATAAAAAAAACCTAAAGAAGAGAACTTCAGGGCTGACAGTCTATCCAATATGGCTAGCAGCATAGATATCTCCACAAGAGGAAAAGTCCTACTTGAGTGCATCCCAAAGCCTAGCAATGACAGATACGTGCACCAAATCACCACTGACGCTGAGGAAAATTGGATGACACCCTTCTTCTCCTTCCTCAAAGACAATCATGCCCCCACCGACCTTCTGCAGAGAAGACGATTAGAAAAGCGAGTGGCCAAGTACTCGATTATTAATAACACCCTATATAAAAAGTCCTTCACTCTTCCATTGCTTAGGTGCCTCACCCCTTCCGAAGCTAGCTATGTCTTAAGAGAAATACATGAAGGCGTTTGTAGCAACCACTTAGGTGAAAGGGCCCTGGCACTCAGGCACTAAGACAAGGATTCTTCTGGCCCACAATGAGTAAGGATGTCACCGCACTTGTTAGAAAATACGATAAGTACCAGCGGTTTGCCCTAAGCAAATCTTCAGCCATTGGTCATTCTATGTTTAGGGAATAGACATTATAGTCTCGTTCCCTCTATCGACCACCTAGCAAAAATTTTTACTCTTCGCGTGTGATTATTTTACGAAATGGGTAGAAGCTAAGCCAGTCGCCACCATTATCGCCAGAACCATGGAAAGTTTCATTTGGCGGTACATCCTTTGTTGGTTTGGGATACCCAATGTTATAATAACAGATAATGGCAAGCAACTATCAGCCGATAAATTGCATGATTTTTGTTTGAAATTCCACATCAACCTTATCCATACCTCCGTCACCCACCCCCAATCGAATGGACAAGTAGAGTCCATGAACAAAAATATCCTGCAGTGATTAAAGAAAAAACTAGATGACGCAAAAGGCGCATGGGCAGAAAAAACACCTAGAATACTTTGGGCAATCTGAACTACCGAAACACAAGCAATAGCAGCCACTCCTTTCAACCTCGTATATGGGACAGAAGCTATCATACCCACCGAAATGAGAGTGTAAAGCTTACACATTGCTAACCCTAATGAAAAACTCAATTCTGAACACCTAAGGGCTAACCTTGATCTACTAAAAGAAGCCAGAGAAGATGCCGCCATCAAAATGGCAATTCGGGCCCAACAAGTTTACAGATACTACAACCGTCAAGTCAACAATCGATAATTCCAAGTTGGTGACCTCGTCTTTCGAAATTGTGAAGCTAGTTGACCAGTCGAGGAATGAAAGAAATTGTTCCAGAACTAGGAAAGGCCTTATCAAATCAATAAAATTCTTAGCTTGGGAGCTTACAAATTAGCGAACTTAGGCGAACGAATCGTCCCCAATACATGGAATACTATTCACTTAAAGAAATACTACTTGTAAGTATTTTCTCCTTCAAAACACTTATCATAATTCGATCGCCAAAACAAAGCATCTCTCCACACAATAGCACATCAAAAGGTGCACTATCAAAATCGCTACATGCAGTCATTCCTCAAAAGTTACAAAGGATAGCCCTAAAGGCTAGTCAATACATTAGTCATCCCTAGTCAATGAAACAGTTTGAATGCCAGCCTCATCACCATACTCGCCTTCCTCAGACTCTTTTGGTGTAGCAATATACAAAGCTGTATCCCTTGATCGCCTTACATCCACTTCTTGCTGATTCGGGAATAGCACATTAAAACCTTTAGGCAATGTGTATAATTGACCCAAGTCAATCGGCCGTAGATCAAGGGGACTGCATAGCAGTTGGACTCTATACAGCACACTACGATGGTACGAGTCAATAGCAGCAAAAAAATTGTCAAAAATCTCCTCCTACTACTTTTTCAGTTCATCCTGATGACGAGTTTCAAAATCACCAAGCTGACCCTCCAGTTCGGTGACCTTGTACTTGGCAGATAAAAGCTTAGCATTCCGATCCTCTAGCTTCTTTGCCGACTCAGCAGCAGCAGCCTCTACTTTCTCTCTCCTCAGAAGTAGCTCTGCGATCTCAGCCACCCTCCTCTCCTCGATCTCCTTCAAGGATGCCTCCAGCTTGGCGTTCGCCTCCTTTTGCTTTACAACTTAGGCGTCCAACTTAACAGTCTTTGACGCCTGCAGATTGAATTTCTTCTGCCAATTCACCATCTGGCAGGTATACGTCGTCTGGCAATAAAGCGCCTGTATCAAAGTCACAGCACATATATCAAAAAAACATACTCCTTTTTAACATAACCTATTACACTTAATCGACTCACCTCCACCAAACCCACTATCGCTGCATTTAAGTTCTGAGCCGGACTCCTTCCCAAAACCTCTCGATCAGCAGGCGCCATACCTTTCATCGCCCACCTCAACGCGGCCTCAAAGTCTGGCAGTCAACCATCCCAGAGTATGCATGGACTGCCAACACTTGGACCGCCATGACTTAACTGTGGCCTCACAGAAGCACTGCTTGGCTGAGATGATGCCCCACTACTCGGGATAGGTCCGTCACTCGATCCTACCCTTACCGCTCCGGCCTGCAAAGTGGGCACTAACGAGGAATGCCTTTTTAACCAGCTGTAGCCGTAGTAGGCATCTCTTCTTCATGCCACACAATCACCTTCTTCTTTCCCTTTCGTTGACGCACAGCCGCCCTCTCTGCCATAGCCTGCTTGGCCACCTATTCCGCCAATACCGCTTGCACCGGATCCATCCCTGTACAATCAAAATAATCAGGTCAGTTCAATAGCATCTTTTACCTTAACACCAAATGACTAAAGGAAATACCCTCTTCCACCCCTTGAGTGGATGGACAATCTGCTCCTACTCCCTTATCTACCAGATCATCACCACCCACTCTCAAACCCTCCCTACCATCATAGCCAACAAACCCTCCAACTCCCTCTCTTTCTTCCAAATCCTCTATTCTTTCCTCTATTATAACTTCACCTTTAACCACGAATATCAAACATCAGAAACTCTGTTCGACAAACACACACACGCCAATCTCAAACTTAAATAATCCATAAACCATACCTCTATGATGTCAAAGTAACCATCGTCTTTTGCGCTGACTGGGTGGCCGCACTAGCTTTTTTGGCACGTTCGGTAGATCTCGACCTAGACATTCCCTTTGAATATTGCGAAGCGTCAAATATTGCTTACTGCTTATGCAGCCGCTCATAAAGAATAATACCTGATCTTTCTCCTCGATGTCTAGGCTCGTCCTCTCATTACTCGACCACGATCTTCAGCCCTACTACACTGGAAACCCTAGGATGTGCCCGCCATTTTGGTCACGACTAAATACTGCTCCCTTCTCATGTGAGCATTTGATGGGTAGTCGACCACCAACTTCCTCCCTTCCCTCGCTTGCAAGTAGTAGAAACAGGGCTCACCTTGTTTTAGGAAATACAACTCCTTCACCACCCCTATCGACGGTAGCCAACCCTTCTCCTTGCACACTAGGAAGTATGTAAGCAGAATCGCCCAACCATTCAGCTTCAATTGGTTGGACGACAAATTGTACGTCCTTAGCAACGCACAAAAAAACAGCTCCAATCCACCTCGACAATCTGGTACCTTCCCATATCCACCCCTCTATCATGCATCCACCTTCAGACCGTTTGCATATTCATAAATCCACTTCAGTATTCAAATTGGTGATCGCTTCATCTATGATCACCTTCTCAGCACCATCGCCAATAGACACTTCCTCACCTTAATCGCCACTTTATTCTGCTACCATCGCCTCCCTCAAATCTCTCTCTTCTAACACCATACGACTAGCAATGCCCCACTAACCTAACCTTTCGACTATCCTCCTGACTTCCCCCTCTGCTTCCTCCAATCTACCTTTCCTCGTGACTGACTTAATTAACAAATTTCCCCCCTCTACCAGATACTTCAGGCACTTGTTCCTAACCCACGAACAAAACCCAATAAAACAATCAAAAACAAACTAAACAAAAACTTACCAAAAACTCAATACTAGCAGCGCCCCTTACTCGTAACTCTACCCGTACGATCGTTGCCAAAACAATACACACAAAAATTTAATAAAGCTACCCACAAACGAAGAAAACTTCCAAAAGTAAATAGCCTTTCGTTAAGGCACTGTCACCACTAAGCTCACCCTTTCTCCGCAAATGTAACCTACAGCCATACGACCACTCTCTTCTTTTCATTTCCTTTTCTTCTTTCTTTTTCCCTTTTTTCCTCTTTCTAAACACACTGTGATTAGACCCTCTTATATAGTGAGAAATCCTAACCCTTCACACTCCCCAAATCAACACGTGTCACTATAACGTTCGCCCTCTTCTCAAGAGAACTGCGCACCACTAGCATTTTGTCCTTTTCTTTTTGTCCCCTCTGACATGTGTCCACACACGATTTTTTTTGACGCAACGTATCCCTCTAAAAGCGCCCCTCCAAATCTCCTTGCCAGGACACGCGTCTTAACCTCATTCTTCCCCTTTTGTCTCGCCACTGAAAAGTCATCGTCTTTATTACCACTCAGCAGTTACAGCTGCAATCAATGACGCCTGTTACTTTTTTGTATTTCAAACATTTCGCCTAAATCTACACACTAATTCGCCCATACACAAAAGTCAAAAATGCTAAGTCACTTTATAACTGCCTTTTAGACTACGAGGGGGTAATTGTTATACCTATATATAGGCGATCGCCGTAATCACCTCAATCACCCTAATCGCCCCAATAACTTATCACCATAACCTAAAATACGCAAACGATCTATAAGCGATCGCCCCAACAATAACTCATCACCATAACAGCATCAGACAAAGATGTGACCTCCCGACAGCAACATGACTTCAGGACTGATATCTTCTAAGTGGCAGACGACTGACAGAGCTGACCACAAAGCACCATAGCCTGACAACTAGCTCGGCGCTGGCCACCTTCTTGTCGAATCACCTGACATAATGTCCCCAGACAATACCTATAAAAGGAAGCAAACTCGAAGGTAAAGACATCTTTTTCTCTAACACAGAATCTCCCTTGCTGTATCTCTAATACCCATATACTGACTTAACCATCGAAGAGTGCCCTGGAGTATCAACTTCGGCACCTCTCTGACTCTTTTTGTGTTGCAGGGCTGTGGTTGACCTTTTGTAAGGAAAGCTCAACATATCTCGTGGGCTAGTTTGATAGAACCAATAGCGAGTAACATTGACATCCAAAAAATCTAAGATATCTACACTTTAGCGATATACGGTCTGGTTATATTCCCAAAGACATTAGACTATGTTGAAGCTACGGTAGCAGATGTCTTTTTTCGTTTGTGCTGCAACATCAATTCTGCATCGACCATCATCCCTGAAACTATTCGAGCTCTTAATTTATATAAGAAAATACGTATGGGCCACTTCATTGGATGTGCACTGGTCCTTCACATTTGGTTTGTCAGTCACTTTGGCCTCGAAGAAAATAAGATGTCGTACTGCTTCTTACCTAACTTTAGCCCCATCTCCAAGGTACTTGAGAAAGAATGGCCTTAAGATAAATCTGAAGAGCAATAGGTCCATAAATTTTGAAATCTTAAAGGGGAAAAGGTAACATGGAAGGCCTTTTGGTTTTCCCCATAAATGGTCACATATCAATGCGGAGATTATAGTTGCGTACCGCTCATAGGACTGTGGGAAAGCACTAGCTATGCACCCCTTTTAGTCGTTCAATAATTCCAGTGCTGTCAATTCATCCTCTTCATCTAAGACCTAAAGTTATGGGATTTCGACTATGGGAAGCCTACATACAAGTCAAAAGTCCAGCAAGCCTTTCATGTATGGAAACAAACCCGCTGCATAGAGAGATATTTGAGAGGGTGCAGTATGACCCCAAGATATGATGAATGAAGGATCCGTCGCATTAATGACATTGTGCCCCTATATAATACTGGAACATCACTAATACCAGTTGATGAATTTCCTTTTGAGATTGAATTATTCAAGTGAGATTTTGATCAAGAAAAGATGACCTTTGCTAAAGAGGTTACTCGATTAAAAGAGTAAAATAGTCAGTTGAAAATGGACCTCTACTTCAAGGATGGTGAGATGAACAGGGCTGTCAAGGGGAAAAACCAACTCAATGAGGACTTCGAGAGTTTGAAAAAATACTATGTAGCCTTTAACAAAGCAAGCAAGTCTCGAAGACTTGGAAAGTCATCGATCGAGTAGAGGACAAAAATTACTACTCTCAAGAAGGAACTTTACCAATGGAGTGAAGCTGCTAAGCTGAATAGGGAAAAGCTTGTTAGAACCTAGGCTCTTCCATCAACTTATCGAAGGAAGAATGAATGGTTAGAAGCTTGAGTCTGAGAATTGAGAGCAAACTAGGCCAAAAATGGAGCTCTGACATTTAGAATTCAAGATTTAGAACATTCTCTTAAAGCTCGCCAAGACCAAATTGATGCATTGGTGAAAGGCTCCGAATAGCGAAAGTAAGAATAGCTTCAAGTGGTTGATCACGCACGCGAAAACTATCAGGACCAATATCACTGTCTCATACAGTAGATTCAGGTAGCTCAGTTGGAGTCCAAGAACATGATGGATGTGGCCCAATCCTTGACACGTGATATCTTGCCCGCTAGAGCCCATGAGCAAGATTTGTTGTATTCCTTGGACCGTGTAATCAGGCAATGTAGCTGTGTTAGGCATTTTCAAATGTAATTATATGTAATCAGGACATTTTGTTGCTTTAATGAAAGACGTAATTGGTGGAGCTGCCCCCTAATCTAATTGTCCTTTTTGCATTTGCATGACTAACCTAATTCTTTCATAGTTTTATTCATTCATTTATCTTCATGTTCGCATATTCACTCTCATTACATCAAACATATGCATGAACATATCATAAAGGCCTAATCCAGAAATAATTTAAAGTGAAGGTGATCTAAAGCACGAAACCTATGGTTCACCATTGGTACAACACTCACAATCATCGAAAAGCGATGGAAAACAATCACCAAGCCTGCATTAAAAGACTTAAGTTCATGTATAGAGAGTCTCAAGAACAATCACTCCGTAAGAATGAACTCCAAGCTCATATTGCCGAACTAAACAAGCTATTGTCCAATGCATTGAAGGAAAAAGGGCAGACAAGCACAGTCAAGGCAAGAAAAGATTGGGACATTTTGTTGCTTTAATGAAAAACGCTATTGGTGGAGCTGCCCCTTAATCTAATTGTCCTTTTAGCATTTACATGACTAACCTAATCCTTTCATAATTTTATTCATTCATTTATCTTCATGATCGCTTATTCACTCTCATTATGGATGTGGCCCGATCCTTGACACATGATATCTTACGCACTAGAGCCCATAAGCAAGATTTATTGTATTTCTTGGACTATGTAATCAGGTAATGTAGTCGTGTTAGGCATTTTCGAATGTAATTATATGTAATCAGGACATTTTGTTGCTTTAATGAAAGACGCTATTGGTGGAGCTGCCCCTTAATCCAATTGTCCTTTTTGCATTTGCATGACTAACCTAATTCTTTCATAGTTTTATTCATTCATTTATCTTCATGATCACATATTCACTCTCATTACATCTAACATATGCATGAACATAACATAAAAGCCTAATCTAAAAACAATTTAAAGTGAAGGTGATCTAAAACACGAAACCTATGGTTTACCATCGATATAACATTCACAATCATCAAAAAGCGATGAAAAACAATCACCAAGCCTACATTGAAAGACTCAAGCTCACGTATAGAGAGTCTTAAGAACAATCACTTCATAAAAATAAACTCCAAGCTCAGATTGCCAAACTAAACAAGCTATCGTCTAATGCATTGAAGGAAAAAGGGCAGACAAGCACAGTCGAGATAAGAAAAGATATCATCAAAAAGCGATGGAAAATGATCACCAAGCCTGCATTGAAAGGCTCAAGCTCATGTATAGAAAGTCTCGAGAACAATCACTTCGTAAGAATGAACTCCAAGCTCAGATCGCTGAACTAAACAAGCTATTGTTTGATGCACTGAAGGAAAAAGGGTAGACAAGCACAATCGAGGCAAGAAAAGATCGGGACATTTTGTTGCTTTAATGAAAGACACTATTGGTAGAGCTGCATTGAAAGACTTAAGCTCATGTATAGAAAGTCTCAAGAACAATCACTTCGCAAGAATGAACTCCAAGCTCAAATTGTCGAACTAAACAAGCTATTGTCTGATGCATTGAAGGAAAAAGGGGAAACAAGCATAGTCAAGGCAAGAAAAGATCGGGATATTTTGTTGCTTTAATGAAAGACACTATTGGTGGAGCTGCCCCTTAATCCAATTGTCCTTTTTGCATTTGCATGACTAACATAATTTTTTCATAATTTTATTCATTCATTTATCTTCATGATCGTATATTCACTCTCATTACATCAAACATATGCATAAACATATCATAAAGGCCTAATCCAAAAATAATTTAAAGTGAACGTGATCTAAAACATGAAACCTATGGTTCACCATTGGTACAACACTCGCAATCATGAAAAGCGATGGAATCACCAAGCTCGTATTGAAAGACTCAAGCTCATGTATAGAGAGTCTCAAGAACAATCACTCTGTAAGAATAAAGAACTCCAAGCTCAGATTGCTGAACTAAACAAGCTATTATCCAATGCATTAATGGAAAAAGGGTAGACAAGCACAGTCGAGGCGAGAAAAGATCCGGGCAATCTTGAAAGCAATTTGAAGGGTGGTATTGAAGCCACCAATGCTTAGGAAGGGGCATTGGATAGGCAACATCCTCCGGCAGCAAACATCCCACTAACTCAGCCATTCATTTGCATCACTCTTGCAACAGCATCCCCTTTGATTCAAGGATTTCAAGGTGTAAATATCCCACCCTCTTCACCGGCAAAGCCTATAAGCCCGAACCTCAATGAGCAAACAGAGCAACAGAAAGCAAAGAGGCCATCAGAAAATGATGAGGACTTAGACAAGTATTAGTCAGTAGAGAAGTGCTTTCGAGCTATTGAAGGAACTAACAAATTTGGAATCATAGATGCAAAATCATTAGGGTTAATTTCGAGTCTCGTTATCTCGCCCAAGTTTAAAGTATCTGATTTTGTAAAATACAATGGGACTGCTGACCTTACTACCGATCTTTACATGTACTATCATAAAATAGTGGGGTATGAAGAGAACAAAAAGCTACTGATCCACTGCTGCCAGGATAGTCTAATCGGTGCAGCTCTCTAATGGTACATAAGGCTTGATCCTGTAAGAATTCAAACATGGACAGATTTGGCATGTGCATTCCTTGAACAATATAAGCATTTGTCTGATTGGGTTCTGGATCACCTCTCTCTCATGAACATGGAAAGGAAATCTTTCGAGAACTTTACGTAATATGCCTAGAGATGAAGAGTGAAGGCAGCTCAACTTCATCCCCCTCTGACTGAAAAAGAAATGACAATCATGTTTGTTGGAACCGTACGAGCTTCTTACTATGAAAGGCTGGTAGGAAGCACCATAAAAAATTTTGTCGATATAGTTATATCGGGTGAAATGATTGAGAATGCAATAAAAAAATGGCAGGATATCTATTAGGGAAACATCTGGATTAGTCAAGAAGACAGTAAGGGTAAAGAGGAGTGAATGTTGTCAGTGAAAATCATGCTAAGTTAATCAAAGTTTGCATCGAGCACAACCTATGTACTGAAAAAAAAATCTTTTGAGAGCTTTAGGCAGTATGCTCAGAGATGGAGAGAGGAGGCAGCTCAACTTTATCCCTCTCTGACTAAAAAAGAAATGACAGTCATGTTTGTTGGCACCCTACGAGCTTCTTACTATGAAATGCTGGTAGGAAGCACCATAAAAAATATTATCGATATGGTTATATCGGGTGAAATGATTGAAAATGCGATCAAAAGTTACAAGATATCCGTTAAGGAAACATCTGGATCGATCAAGAAGACAGTAAGTAAGGGTAAGGAGAATGAGTGAATGTTGTCAGCGAAAATCGTGCCAGGTTTAATCAAAGTTTGCATCCAGCATAACCTATGTACCCCCGAGCATGTTGAATACAGGTCTTACCCCTTATTCATCAACACTGCAACTAGTTCACACTATCGAGTTTGCTCTAGCAATTAGCTTTGCATCGAATCTCATTCAAAATGCAGCCTAGAGTGCCCAGCCTCACAATATGAACAATGCAAGAGCTATGAACAATCAACAAGCACCCTTAGAAAGGGAGCACTTTGAACCATTCCCTTATTCTTATAAAGAAATTTACTCTCACTCATTGGTAGGTAAGCTAGTGGCCCCAATATTCATAAACCCAAGATCACCACCGTACCCCAAATGGTATGATGAAAACACTTATTGTGTATACCATGCTGAAGTGCAAGCCATTCTATTGAGAACTGCACTTTGTTTAAAAGAAAGGTGCAGGATCTACTAGAAAAAAGAGTGATCAAGATCGAGCAAGGTCCTGGACCCAATATTGGGGCCAATCCACTCCCTAATCATGCCAAACCGAGAGTGAATGTGATAATCGATGGGAAAGGCTGTTGGGTCAAAAGAAGTGTTGGAGAAGTTAAAACCTCGATGAGCAAAATCTGGCAAGTTTTTATGAAAGCTGGAATAGTAATAGATGATAAAAATCCTGTTGAAACATCCTGGTGCCACTACGATCAAGAACAAGATTTGCAACATTGTCCATCATCCTTGGAAATTGTCCAAAGGATGATGGATCAGTCTGAGATTGAGTTCTACGAGGAGTAGGATAAACACAACGATCAATCTATTAATGCCACTAACGAGGAGAGACCTACTGATGATCGGATCTCAAGCTGTCTGTCTCTTATGAGCATGAAAAAGAGAGCTAATGAAAGTTTTAGGCAGTATGCTGTGAAATGGATAGAGAAGGCTACCCAATTCATCCTTTACTGATAGAAAAAGAGATGATTGTTAGATTATTGGCACCTTGCAAGCCCCTTATTACGAAAAGGTAGCGAAAAGCTTTCCAAAAAGCTTTGCGGATATGGTCATACTCTATGGGATGATCGATGAGGCCATGAAAAATAAATCGGGTAAAAAAAATCTGCAAAGACAAATAGAAAGGAAAAATGAAGGCTAGTCAACAATCGATGTACTAAAGCCAATTCATCTCAAACTCGTGCTAAGTTAAACCTAAAGAGAATGGTCATTAAAGAAAACTATGAGATTGTAGAAAACATAGAAGAAGTTAGAACACTAATGAATTCAATTTGCCGAATCCTGGTGCAAGCTAAGCTATTTAATGCAGTCGAAAAGACAGAAGAAAAAATTGATGACTTTTATGATTTCCATACTATTTGCTGCCATACTCTTCAAACATGCAAAGAGTTTCCCACTATGGTTCAAAAGATGATGAACGAGGGTAGCATCAAATTCTATGATGGAAAGCAATCCTCGCATACCAGGTCTGCAAATGCAACACCGTTTGTCAACAATGTAGAAGAAGAAGAAGAAGGCAATCCTTACAAGGTTGGAAGGCTAGTGATCTTGTACGATAATCGATCGAGAGCCAAAGCTTCCCTTGTTTAGCCTATGCCAAGGATGATCATTCAACTTTCATCCCCTTTCCCTTATAAGGATGATAAGGTGGTTCCTTAGAGCTATGAAAAAAAACCTTAATCATCGGGGAATCTAGTCAACAAATAAGAAGTGTGGACATTTCAAGAGTGAGTCACCTAACTCGGAGTGGCAGATGTTATGCCCCAATAGCATCAAGAAGTGAAACTCAGCAAGAGAATACTAGTCTTGTTTCTCAAGCACTAAAATCTGCAATAAAAAACTCAAATTTGGTAGCCTTCAAAGAGCCAGTGAATAAGAAAGAAGCTACAGAATTCCTTAAGTTCATCAAACACAGCGAATACAACATCATCAATTAGTTGAACAAGTAGCCCACCAAGATATCTGTGTTGTCATTACTGTTGAATTCTGAAGCTCACAAGAATGCCCTTCTCAAAGTTTTGAATGAGGCTTTTGTCCCTCTCGACATTTCTATAGGTCTGTTGGATCATTTAGTTGAGCAACATCACTGTCGATAATTACATATCTTTTAGTGATGATGAAATCCCACAGTAAGAGAAAGGAAACTACAAAGCCCTTGATATCACCACGTATTAAAAAGGCACCATATTGCCCAAGTTGCTTATTGATAATGGGTAAGCTTTAAATGTAATGCCTATGTCATGCGTGAGCAAGCTCCCCATTGATGCATTTTATATCTAGAATAGTCATACGATTACGCGAGCGTTCAATGGAACTTACTAGAATGTTGTGGGGAACATCACCATTCCACTCTAAATCAATCCATGTACTTATGAAGTTTACTTCCATGTGATGGACATTATTCCATCATATAACTGCTGTTAGAGAGGCCTTGGATTCATTCTGCCAAGGCAGTACCATCATCATTGCACCAAAAGTTGAAATTCATCATCGAGAATAAAGTTGTCAGTATCGAAGGAGAAAAAGATCTTATTTCTGCTACCTCAACTGATACCTTATATCTCAAACATGATGAAGATATCCCAGAATTCTCTTTCCAATCCTTTGAGTATGTCAATGCTACTTATATCAAGGAAAGGTTTGAAGTTGACTATCAGAGACTACTCATATGAGTTTGAAGTTGACTGTCAGAGACTACTCATATGAGTTTGAAGTTGACTGTTGGCAAAAGTGCCAGGCTAAAAAAGGATTCGGAAAACACTTCCAAGGGATTGATGAAGCGTTAAAAGTTGTCAACCAAATCGACAAAAGAGGGATAGGATTCAAGCCTAATGCGGAGCAAAAAAGCAAGCAAGCTTAGAAAAAGTGTGAGAAGAGAATGGCCCATTCGTTAGGACGAAACATGAAGAATGAGCCAATGATATTCCCACCACTTCGGGAAAGTTTTCACCTAGGGAGACATGTAAATACTGGCTCTGCTAATGCTGTGCTCATATCAAACAAAGCATTCAAGGATGTCTTCATCAATGCGATTGATAAACCAAAGATGTCAACCACAAGTCCAGAGATTGGTCTGTGCCCTCCATGATTTGTTCCGAGTGTTTGGACTGAGACTAAGATTCGTGTATTGTTCAAGTCTATTTCAAAGTAATGCTATGAACTAAACCTAGATGCTCTCGCCCAAAAGCATTGTGGGATCCTTTGTATGGGCAACTTTTATTAAGTGTTATCAATAAAAATGAATAAGATTATGCATTTCATTCTTTGTGTTCATAGTTCTTGCCAACCTTAGACCTTTACATATTTTTCCACTTATATTGTATTTTTTCATATTTTCAGGTACCCCGATGAAGGTGACATGAATGTTCATACTGAAACTTCAAAAATTGATTTTGAGCAACTGATCTGTACCGATAAGGTAGAATCTGAAGAAGATCCTGAAGAGAACCCCATACCCCTAGACCTACATAGACTAGTTGAACAAAAAAAACAGATATTACCTCATGAAGAACCCATTGAAACCATAAACCTTGGAATAGAATAAGATAAAAAAGAAATCAAAATCGAAACTTCCATAAAACCATCAACTCAAGCTAAACTAATAAGTCTCCTCCAAGAATATCAAGATGTATTCGTTTGGTTCTACCAAGATATGCCTAGATTAGACGCCAACATTATGGTCCATAAACTTCCACTCAAACTTGAGTGTAAGCCCATACAACAAAAGCTTAGAAGGATGAAACCTGAAATGCTTCTGAAGATCAAAAAAGAAATGAAGAAACAATTTGATGTAGGATTTCTCAAAGTAGCCAAATATCCTGAATAGGTAGCCAATATAGTCCCAGTTCTTAAGAAGGACAGTAAAGTTTGAATATTTGTAAAGTATAGGGATCTAAACCGAGGTAGCCCAAAAGATAATTTCTCTTTACCTTACATAGACACCCTCGTAGACAATACTGCCAAAAACGCATTATTTTCCTTCATGGATGGGTTTATGGGATATAACTAAATCAAAATGATAGCTAAAGACATGGAAAAGACCATATTCATAACCATGTAGGGCTTTTTCTACTACAAAGTGATGCCCTTCGGGCTCAAGAACACTGGGCAACTTACTAAAGGGCGATGGTAACATTGTTCCATGATCTAATGCATAAGGAAATCGAGGTCTATGTGGATAATATGATCGCCAAGTCGCTAAAAGAGAGTAAACATGTGGCCAATTTGCGAAAACTTTTTAAAAGGCTTCACAAATATTAACTCAAACTAAATCCTACCAAATGCACATTCGGTGCCACATTCGGTAAATTATTGGGTTTCATTGTGAGCGAAAAAGGAATAGAGGTTGATCTTGATAAGGTTAAGGCCATTTAGAATCTGCCACCACCTTGAACTTAAAAAGAAATGAGAAGTTTCTTGGGAAGATTGAACTACATAGCCCGACTCATATCTTAGTTGACTGACAAATGTAATTCGATATTTCAGCTGCTTCAAAAACAAAATCTTAGAGAATGGAATCAAGAATGCCAAGGGGCTTTTGATAAGGTCAAACATTACCTTTTGAACCCTCCAATACTTGTGCCACCAGTGTCCAGTTGGTCGCTAATCCTATATCTATCAATTCTAGACAAGTCGATGGGCTGTGTTTTAGGACAACATGATGAATCAAGAAAGAAAGAACAGGCTATCTATTACCTAAGCAAAAAGTTTACAGAATATGAAATAATTATTCATTCGTAGAGAAGCTATGTTGTGCTATAGCTTAGATAGCTTAGAGGTTAAGGCAATATATGTTATACGACACTACGTAACTAATCGCCAAGCTTAATGCCATCAAGTATTTGTACGAAGCTCCTGCCTTGTCCGGGAGGTCATCCAGATAGTAAGTTATGCTTTTGGAGTACGATATTATGTATGTGAACCAGAAAGCCATGAAAGGGAGTGCAATAGCAAACTTTTTGGCAAGTCGAGCCACAGATAACTACCAGCCTTTAGACTTCAAATTTCCTAACGAACACTTGACGTGCATATCTAAGGCAGAGAACACTGTCAAGTGTGGGTCGTTGTGGAAAATGTACTTTGATGGAGCTTTAAACGCACTGAGGCATGGAATTAGGGCAATTCTCATCTCGCTTGAAGGAAAGCATTACCCTTTCTTAGCCAAATTGAACTTTGATTGCACCAATAACACAACTAAATATGAGGCCTGCATCATGGGACTCCAAGCAGCCATTGAAAGTGGCATTTGAACATTACAAGTGTTTAAAGATTCAGGCTTCATCATTTACCAACTAAAGAGAGAATGGCAAAACGTGATGATAAATTAATCCATTACGGGAATCTAGTATCATAGCTCAAGAAAGAGTTAAGTTTATGCTACCTCCATTACGTGATGCAAACTGTTGTCTTTTGTTCATGATATCTCCATTAAAATGCTGGCTTGCTTCTTAAAATATGATTTTTAGAAAATTCCCCAAGTTAAGTTCATGCTACCTCCAATAGTTGAAAAGTAGCATGGACTTAATGTTTTCATAAAATTGATCTTCCAATCTTGGAGGTAGATCAACATTTCAGCTTCCAATCTTGGAGGTAGATCAACATTTTAGCTCTGGATTCATGGTAAAATAAGTTTATTTTTTGAAAGAAAGAGTTAAGTTCATGCTACCTCCATTACGTGATGCAAACTGCTATATTTTGTTCATGATATCTCCATTAAAATGCTAGCTTGCTTCTTAAAACATGATTTTTAGAAAATTCCCTAAGTTCATGCTACCTCTAATAGATGAAGAGTAGCATGGACTTAATGTTTTCATAAAATTGGTCTTCCAATCTTGGGGTTAGATCAACATTTCAGCTCTGGATTCATGGTGAAATAAGTTTATTTTTTTTAAAAAAAAGAGATCCTTTTTAATATTAAACCTTGATCTTGAGTCTTATGTTCTTTTTAGTGACACGGTCAACAGGTTGCTCCATTATCCCAAACTACTCTAGGATTATGGAATGAACTTGTGAAGCTGATGTTACTTTCTATCACAAACGTATGGACATCCTAGACCCAAGTCTATCTTCTAAAAAACTTGAATATCAAATAATCCCCATGTTTTTACTCTAGCAGCAATGTAGTTTGGATTGAAAAATCATTTTCGAACCACAAAATGTTTTCTTAGATTTTTCTAATATTTTTCCCCTAAGGGGCATCAAATTACCTTTCTAACAGTGTCTTATTTGCCCTCTAATCATCCCGAATGAGGGAGTTATGATTTTCTGAACTTTTGCTATTCAGAACCCCTAGAACCCGCATGCAATATTCTGTTTAAGCCATTTTGGTCCTTCAAATGATTTTTATGAAATTTTTAAATATTGTTCTTAAAACATTCACAAAATTCCCTTTTCGAAAAGGTATTGTTTGCAATCTAACAATTCCGGACAAGCCGAGAATGAATTTTCAAAAGCCATCATGCCTTTTTCTTGTACATGCTCCTAGTGTCTGGACAGATCAAACTTTAAAAATTAATTTCACCTAGAATGTAATTTTCTATGATTTTTTATATATTTTTACATTAAACCTTATTAAGTTAACTTTCCAACAATACCTTGTTTACCTCCTGAAGCTTTTGGATGCACCCAAAATAAATTTAGGAAAGAAGATAGCATGATGCTGTCCTCTATTTTTTTAGGTTAATTTTTTAATCTCCTTTTATCGAAAATATTTAAATGTCTCAAAATGCACCCAATTGGTTCGCCCTATAATACAAGCCTTTTTTATTCAAATCAAGGCTAAAAATGTAAAAATATAAAAAAAATTTCATATTAAAATTTTCGCTAGTGGAGATACTCTAACTCCATTACTCCGAGGGGACATTCCAACCCTATTTTTAATTAAAAATCTAAATTTTCTCTTTATTCTTAAATATTTTCCTAATTCTATCTTTGGGGATACTCCAGCCCTACTACTCCAAGGGGATACTCCGAACCCATTTTTAATTAAAGATTTAAATTTTCTCTTTATTCCTAAATATTTTCCTAACTCTATCTTTGGGATCCTCAAACCCCACCTCTCCGAGGAGATACTCCAACCCTGCTTTACCACGAAAAATCCAAAATTTTCTCTCTTTTGGGTGCCTCAGACTACTTTGATTAAAATTATCTTTGTCCCTCAAATCACCACTAAATCCAGACCTGGCTCTAAAATTGTCATCCCAATTATTCATCCCTCCTTTTCATGTTCTTTTTTGATCTTACTAACACTTTTCCTTTTTGTAATAATTATCGTGCATTCATGTTTAAAATTCATTTTTTCATTAAAATTTACAAGGCAATGTTTCATGTTGGTATCTTTCTAGTGCCTAATACAAAACATCTAATTTTATAAATCAAATCAAGACATTGTTTTCACAAAAAAACCTTATGTTCCTTACATCTCCGAGGTGCATAGGTGATCTAATTTTCTTTAAAAACCCAAATTTGTATTTTCCATCAAAACTTCATGCATTTAAGAGGATTATATCTAATTGAAGACTAAATGAAACTGATTTAACCAAGACCAAAGTGAGACATAGTTAATAGGGGTACCGATTTCGAGCATCGTAGGGATGCTAATCCTTCCCCATGCGTAACCAACTCCCAAATCTAACCAATGAATCTCTGAGCTTTGTAGACCTTGAAATCGATGTTTCGAGTTTCGTAACTCAAAATCTTGCTTTCAATAGGCATCCGACTCTGCCTAGCCTAAAATGATAGGTGGCGACTCCAAGTTTATGGCCAGTTTGTGGTGGCCATCCGAGATTAGTTGGATGAGCGATTCGCCTGACGATCTTTTCGCTCTCCTTCCCATTATTATGCCTAATGCAAATCCCGATCATGGGATAAACTCAAAGGCTCGACCACAACCAACCATCATTTATTTTTAAGTTGAGCACGCCATGCCCTTCGGATAGTCTAAAGTTTTAAAGGCGGCGCATGTGGTGACACTTTCGGTTTAGCCTATATGCTGATTAGATGTTTTAGAGATCATTAAATGATAGGTTAAGTGTAGTGTCTTTGGTCGATATTTTGGATTCAACCATTTTTTATTTAGGTAAGGATATAGTATTAGAAGAGACTAGAGAACAATTAAGAAAATATGGCAATTAAGGCCAAAGAAAGACTTAAAATAAAATGGCAATGAAGGCTAGACAGAAACAGTTTACTTAGAAATAATCAAATAGCTCTGATACCACGACAGAATTGAAGGTAATTAAGGTAAAACTTTATTTTCTTTTATTTTATTTCTCTATAGCATATCTATATATACAATGTAGTACATAGGTTATCACTAGTCTGAACAAAAAAATTTGAAAGAATACAATCCTATAATTTTAAGACTGATTCCATAATTCTAGCAATTTATTCTCTATCTATAGCTAATAAATATCTATAATTAAATCATTAATTGTCTAGTTTATAATTAAAATAAACAGATTACTATTTTCCAATAAGGAAATACTACATTTTAAAATCGAGTAGAACAAATTATACAGCTAGTCAAAATGGATTCATTAACCCTAATTTGTGTATTAAGAACTTTTCCAATTCTGAAATGATACATAAAGATAGATACATTCCGAAAAGAAAATCAAAAAACATGAAACGCAAAATGATTTTGAGAAACCAAATTTTAAAAGAGAATAGAAGTGAAAAGAAATAAGAAAACCTCATAGCCATCAAAATTTTTAAAAGCACTTACCTATTTACATTTCAAAATCTCAACGCGAGCACGTTCGTTACTTCGATTCGTCAAAGCCTTTTAAAATGATACGAACATAATAATATCATTATTGAAGGTAGGAGTAAAATCCTTACAGACACAGAGATAGATGTATTTAAATATGCTCTAGTGGGCAATATTTACATCAAATCAAGGCCTAGCCTAAAGAGCAAATAATCCATGACGTTCATATTATAACATATGCCTCCATTCATAAAATTGTCATATAGTTTTGAGAGTATAATATATTATAATGAAATTTCTGATAATCAAAAAAATTTGAAGATGGAAATTGTAAGAAGTTTTTTTTTCTAAAATTAAAAAAAATTCAACGAAAGCAAAAGAATAGAAAGAAAAACAAACTTCACCAAATCAACTTTAAGACAAACTAAAGTATTTTCTACTGGCCTACTGAATAATGCAGGACATAGATTATCATCCAGTATATTAATTCACAATAAAATTGTAATGGGTTTTTTTTGAATGGACGAGGAAGCGTTACAAACCAGTAAAATAGGATATAATAAAGAGGTAGCGAAGAGGAAGACTGGAGCAGTCCTTGAAAGACAAGTACGGTGGCAGGCGGTAGTAATGAAGGTGGTAGGTGGCTGAGATAGTGAAGGTTACGGTGGTTTTAGGAAAATTTATGAAGAATTCTTTACAGTGATAAGTTTGCCAGAAAATGCCAAAATTAAGCCCTCTCAAAGAAACTTTGGAATCCCTATTTATAGCCTCTCTAAGAGAAGTTATAAGAGTAGTGGGTTGAGGTAAACATTATAAGTGTAGTGGGTTAAAATAGAAGTTACAAAAGTAGTGGGATAAGATGACAGTTACAGAAGTAGTGGATTAAGGAGTAAGTTACAAAAGTAGTGGGTTAAGGCAATTATAGAAGTTACTCTCTTAATGATGTTTCGGTAACATAAAGTAGACATTGGTTATATAACAGCATGCTTAAGAATGTACTGCCTGTGCAACAAAAAGAATGATAGCACCTGTATTCCAGGGAAAGGTTAAGAAAAGCACTTCTTAATAGTTTTCATATCCGAGCCTCCAAGCATACTCTCCAAAACATCCAAAACATGGAGAAAACCTAAGAATCCTGCCAACCTTCTAGGGTTGACTCCATGTAAAACTTCCTGTGCTAAGTAATGCTACTACCAAAAAGTATTGTGCTAAAGTATCTCTACCAAAATACCTCTGTCAAGGTACCTGTGCCAAAATGCCTGTTCCAAATCACCTGTGCTTAAGTACATGTTCCAAAGCACCTGTGTCTAAGTACCTGTTCCAGAGTACCTGTGCTGAAGTACCTGTTATGAGATACCTTTGCCAAAGTACCTGTTCCAAAGTACCTGTGCTGAAATAGCTGTTCTAAAGTACCTGTGCCAAAGTACCTATTCCAAAATACTTATGCCAAAGTACCTGTTCTGAGGTATCTGTGCCAAAGTACCCGTTCTAAGGTACTTGTGCCAAAGTACCTGTGTTACGGTACCTATGTCAAAGTACCTCTGTTCCAAGATACATGTTCCAAGATACCTGTGCTAAGGTACTTGTGCCAAAGTACCTGTTCTGAGATACCTGTGCCAAAGTACCTATTCTGAGATACTTGTACCAAAGTACCTGTGCTAAGGTACCTATGTCAAAGTACCTCTGTTCCAAGATACCTGTTCCAAAGTACCTGTGCTAAGGTACCTGTGCCAAAGTACCTGTTCTGAGGTACCTGTGCCAAAGTACCTGTGCTAAGTTACCTGTGCCAAAGTACATGTTCCAAGATACCTGTGCGAAAATACCTGCTCCAAAATACTTATTCCAAAGTACCTGTGCCAAAGTACCTATTTTAAAGTACCTGTGCCAAGGTACGTGTGCCAAAGTACTTGTCTGTGCTAAAGTACCTGTTCCAAAGTATCTATACTAAAGTATCTCTATCATATGTTATTGACCTAAAATAGACATCTACATTTTTGCCCTCTACATGAGAATTTTTTTTGACAAAAAAAAAGATTCTCATGCATTGAAAATACTTGTAATAAATAATTTTATTTAAGATAATAATATGATATATGCAACAAAAAGAATGATAGCTTTGTATAAGTGGTGATTGACTCAAACCTTTAAAGAAGCTTATCCATATGAGAGTAACAAGAGTAGCGCACGAGATGATAATGGTAATTTTCTCCAATGGTAGAACTTATATGTGAGAGAATGTTAGAAGTAATGCATTAGACCATAACAGTCAACTTCTCTATTGGAAAAACTTATATATGAGAAAATGATGGAAGTGGTGCATAAGACTACAACAATCAATTTCTCCATTAAGCATACTTGTGTTGAGAAAAGTGACAGAAGTGGCATAGAGACCACAACGGTCGACTTTTCCATTAGAAGAACGTATATATGAGAGAGTGACGAAAGTGGTGCATGAGACCACAATGGCCAACTTCTCCATTAAGCATATTTGTGTTATAGGGAGTGATGGAAGTGGTGTAGAGACCACAACGGTCGACTTTTCCATTAGAAGAACTTATTTATAAGAGAGTGACAGAAGTGGTGCATGACACCACAATGGCCAACTTCTCTATTAAGCATACTTGCATTATTGGGAGTGACAGAAGTGGTGCAGAGACCACAGCGGTCGACTTCTCCATTAGAAAAACTTATATAGGAGAGAGTAACAGAAGTGGCGCATGGGACCACTACGGCTGACTTCTCTATTAAGAGTACTCGTGTTGGGCAGAGTGACAAAAATATGTACAAGACCATAATGGTTTACTTCTCTATTGCAAGAAAAAACTTATATATAGGAGAGTAACAGAAGTGGCATATAAGACCATAACAATTAACTTTCTCCCATGTGAAAATTTGCCAATAAAATTACGACGGAAGTGGTGCATCAGGTCACAACGGTCTACCACTCTATAAATTAATGTTATTGATAAGGTAAGCTCTCTCAACTCAATGTTATGGAGAATAATTAATTCAATCAATCAGGTATCATATATGTGCAAGACTAAGCAGTAATTCAAATTTTGCTAAGATATATTTAAATATCAATAGAGAACCACTTCCAAATACATATGAACAAATAACAATTACTTCATTAAATTTGGAAACACACCTTTTGATCAGTATTTAGTTGTTCTTCATATTTCTATGGTAAATTTTCCGTAGAGCATTACATTCCTTTGTAGGATGTCCCACGGTTCTACGGAAATGACAATACATGGGATTTTCTTTTTCTCCATTGGTAGGTTGACGCTCAACATTAGGTAAACGTACACTACCTTCATTCACCCATTTATTCAAGAGGTCAAGAACTGTTTCTACAGAGCATGGAAATGGCGCTGGAGAAACCTTTTCATCATAGCCAGGTTTGAATTTCTTATGTGATTTCTCTTTATTTGCAACTAAGAAGCCACTCTCTCTTTGGTGAAAGTGATAGATTCGTTTATTATTCCCCATGATAGTATTGTTGGTTCTCCTTGTAGCCTCCACCAAACTTGTAAAAGAAGGTAGTGATAAATTTTGTAAATGAAGTTGAAATTCATCTAACATTCCCTGGATACACACTTTAACCAATTTTTTCTCATCATGTGCTTCTTGTATATCTAATACCTTTTCCCTAAAGCATTGGATGTAATCCATTACATCTTCCTTTGGTCTTTGATATTCCCTACCCAAGTCAACAAGACTGATTTTCTCCTGAGTAGAAAAGAATTTCTCACCAAGTATCCTACACATTTGACTCCAAGACTCCACAGAGCCAGAAATAAGGTTGACATACCAAGTATAAGCTTTTTCAGTGAGAGACTTAGAAAACTCCTTCAATTTAAGATCATCATCCAAACCTGCTACTTCAAGAGTTTCTACAAACTTCATCACATGTTCATGAGCATCACCTGTATTGCCATTAAATTGCTTGAACTTAGGACTAGTATAGTCTTTTGGATATGGTTTAGTAGCTACCCTAGCAGGATATGGAAGCTTAAGATCAAACTCAAAAAAAACTAAGGCTTTTGTTCTTTTGATCAAGCAACCTCTTGAGCTCTTCCTTTGTAATGAAGGTTTGAGTAGTTTGTGCCACCAATGTGGAAGTTCCAACTTGGGTTCGATTTCCAGTGGGAGTAGTTTGGGTGTTGGTGTTTAGGGTAGGGATGGTAATGTTGTTTAAGCCAAGAGTTCCAAAGGGTACAGGGTTAGAGGCATTAGATGTGTTTTCTCCATTGCCGTTTATAATGGGAGTGACTCCACTAGAGTTGTTTCCATTTTCGTTATTTACAGGCTGGACATGTGAGGTAATAGTATTGAAGGAGGATGTAAAGTGGGAAATTGTCTCCATCATCTTTCTGTTATTCTCTTCAAGCATTTGCATTCTTTCTTCATTTGCTTTCATCATCTTCAACAAATCTTGGATGTACGATAAGACTGCTGCGTTTTGGTTTCTGGTAGAATCTTCTATATCTTCGATGAAGCAAAGTCAAAAAAGTTTTATTTAACGCAATCGCTCCTCCCCAGTGGAGTCGCCAAAATGTAATGGGTTCTTTTTGAATAGACGAGGAAGCGTTGCAAACCAATAAAACAGGATATAATAAAGAGGTAGCGAAGAGGAAGAATGGAGCAGTCCTTGGAAGACAAATACGGTGGCAGGCGGTAGTAATGAAGGTGGTAGGTGGCTGAGATAATAAGGTTACGGTGGTTTTAGGAAAATTTATGGAGAATTCTTTACAGTGATAAGTTTCCCAGAAGATACCAAAATTAAGCCCTCTCAAAGAAACTTTGGAATCCCTATTTATAGCCTCTACAAGAGAAGTTATAAGGGTAGTGGGTTGAGGTAAACGTTACAAGTGTAGAGGGTTAAGATAGAAGTTACAAAAGTAGTGGGATAAGATGACAGTTACAGAAGAAGTGGATTGAGGAGTAAGTTACAAAAGTAGTGGGTTAAGGCGATTATAGAAGTTACTCCCTTAATAATGTTTCGGTAACATAAAGTGTACATTGGTTATATGACAGCACGCTTAAGAATGTACTGCCTGTGCAACAAAAAGAATGATAGCACTTGTATTCCAGGGAAAGGTAAAGAAAAACACTTCTTAACTGTTTTTATATCCAAGCCTCCAAGCCATACTCTCCAAAACATCCCAAACATGGAGAAAACCTAAAAATCCTGCCAACCTTCTAGGGTTGACTCCATGTAAAACTTGCTGTGCTAAGTAACGCTACTACCAAAAAGTGTTGTGCTAAAGTATCTCTACCAAAATACCTTTGTCAAGATACCTATGCCAAAGTACCTGTTCCAAATCACCTGTGCTTAAGTACATGTTCTGAGGCACCTGTGTCTAAGTACCTGTTATAGAGTACCTATGCTGAAGTACCTGTTATGAGATACCTTTGCCAAAGTACCTGTTCCAAAGTACCTGTGCTGAAATAGCTGTTCTAAAGTACCTGTGCCAAAGTACCTATTCCAAAATACTTATGCCAAAGTATCTGTGCCAAAGTACCCGTTCTGAGATATCTGTGCCAAAGTACCCATTCTGAGGTACCTGTGCTAAAGTACCTATGCTAAGGTACCTATGTCAAAGTACCTCTGTCCCAAGATACATGTTCCAAGATACTTATGCTAAGGTACCTATGCCAAAGTACCTGTTCTGAGATACCTGTGCCACAGTACCTGTTCTGAGATACTTGTGCCAAAGTACTTGTGCTAAGGTACCTATGTCAAAGTACCTCTGTTCCAAGATACTTGTTCTAAAGTATCTGTGCTAAGGTACCTGTGTCAAAGTACCTGTTCTGAGATACCTGTGCCAAAGTACCTGTGCTAAAGTATCTGTATCAAAATATCTATGCTAAGGTACCTTACCTGTGCCAAAGTACCTGTGCTAAGGTACCTATGTTAAAGTACCTGTGCTAAGTTACCTGTGCCAAAGTACCTGTTCAAAGATACCTGTGCGAAAGTACCTGCTCCAAAATACCTATTCCAAAGTACCTGTGCCAAAGCACCTATTCTAAAGTATCTGTGCCAAGGTACTTGTGCCAGAGTACTTGTCTGTGCTAAAGTACCCGTTGCAAAGTATCTATACTAAAATATCTCTGTCATATGTTATTGACCTAAAATAGACATCTACAAAAACATGATTTAAGATAAAGGTGATCAAATAAAGCATGTAAACCTCTTTAAAGCACAACCGTTAATCAAACTATATACAACTGACTGATATCAAAAGTACAAATACCTAGTATTTTTAACATGGAAATTCTTCAAAGTTATCCAACCTATGATGTCTAAGAATTGTTGCACATTCAACAGCAAATGTATCTCCAACTCCCAGATTTCCCTCCCACTCATATCAAACAAGAAAGTGTCATGAGCAGTGGAACACGTTTGAGTAAATGCATTTTTGCTGACTAGGATAGATTACTTTGCCAAAACTTCGACATAGTTTGTTGATCAAATAAAGTACAAAGAGTCCTAAAAAAGGGGGAAATAATAGGGAGGAAAAGACGGAATCAGACATAATAAGAGAAGGAAAATACTAACCTGAAGGATGCTTTCAAGATAACATTGAAGTACATTCCATGGACTAAGATAACAGCCACAATCTTATAGATGTTCGGTGACTATTGACAAAAGACCAAAGTTTAGCAATTATGTTAGGCACTTGAAGATTTTTCGAACCATTGTTGACTTTTGGGGTTTTGGGTTATTCCCAATATTTCTCTCGTTTCCTTTTCTTTGAAGGGTCATTTGAAAATTATTCAAAAGAAAAGCACGATTGTAGACATTAAGAGAGAAAGGTAAAAAGGGTACCAAAGGGAGAAAAGACAATGAACAACCATTAATTTGTTTAAATAATTCTTTTGGGTAAGCAAACAAGTAACCACACCTAACAAAAGGGCCATGCTTGCGGATATAAAAAGCTGATTCATTCCTAAAAGGTTAACTTCAAGGCAATACAAAGTGCTTTAACAACCATGCCATGACCTCTCAAAGTACACTTCTAGGAATAACAATGTGTGAAAAAAGGGTAATACAATTGTACTGCAAACAGAATTAAGTTACTAGCACATTGTGCGATTTCTCAAAGATAGCGGCTTCTAATACACTGAAATTGAAAAAGCTCAAAAAATAGATAAACAAATCATTTGTGTAAATATTTATGCAATACCTGCATTAAGGCCTTAACTTACTTCGACAAAAGGACTCTTTCATATTTCCAACAATCTTTACAGTATATGATGGCCACAGTTTTCACAACAGAAGCCACTTCCTCAACCTCGATGGATCAAACAATATTTTAATTAAAAAATCATTGAAATAATTATCATTAATTTAAAATCTCAAATCATGGACTTTCGTCACAGTTAACGTCATCAATCCTTCTATTACAAAGCATTGACCAAATATCTAACAGTAAAACTCCATTAATACTATAAAAAAAAAAAAAAAACCAAAGGTTACATTTTTTTGCAAAATAATGTAACATCACATGCAATTCGTATTCCCGGTGACCCAATATAAGGACAATGGGAAAATAAAGTAGAGAAAACGAATGGGATCATCTTAGGTGCCAAGAAAATGTTGGGGATTCATCCATGCAAAGAACCAATAATCAAGAAATTAACCAAGGAAGCAATAAGAAGAAAAAAGGAATGAAAAAAAAAATAAAAAAGAAACCCATTTACAAGAATTAATTAACCTGGACTTGCTTTGCCCTGCCATAAGGAGAATCAAATGATGGCACTTTGTGAATGAGATGAAAGCAATTGCCGTGAACTCTTTTTACCTCTCTGACATTGGCAAGATGGTTCTGGACTGTGTTTTCTTCCTTGCATGCAGGCAGCTGTTGGGTCAAGAAACCCCTCATCGTTGGACCACATTTCCTCCCTCTTTTTATTTATCAGCAAAATCTCGAACCCCAGTTCAAAATTTTCCAAGAAAGTGTTTCTTTCAGTCGAAAAGAAAAAGTTTTCTCTCTTTGTCTTCTGGTGGGATTTGAGAAGGGAAAGCCACTTTACTCTCTTGAAAAATTCTATTGATACTTTGATTGATAAAAAGAAGGAAAAATTCTGGAAAACTGAGAGAGAAAATTGAAAGAGAAAAAGAGCGAAGGCGATGATGATTTTATTTGAGGGGAGAAACTGGAACATAATAGAAGTGGCCATTTTGTAGCCGTTAGAGGTTTCGAAAGACAAACGAGCCATACATTCAAGTATTGAGTGTTGAACACGCCTTGCGAAGTCGACTCCTTAATATTTGTATATATGTACATATCGAATCAGATTTTGGAGCATAATTGATTATTTTAGATTAATTTATTTTTTAAAAAATAATTATATATCATTAGTATACATTAAATACTATAATGTATATTTATTATATAAAAATTATAAAATAGATGTCTTAATTATTTTTATTATATTTTTAAATAAAAGTATTTTATTTAATTATTTTTAATATTTTTAGATTTATATATGCATTAAATAATATATCATTATTCTCATTTTAAAAAATA